>CAXKVX010001694.1:0-213221 GCA_964058865.1 Eleocharis quinqueflora | reverse complement strand
GCCGAGATGAAATCCCAATGGCATATCGTGTTGGCTCATAAGAACATTGTACAAATATTTTGATGCTTCGCCGAGGCTTTTGCAATGTTGCAGAGTTTAGAAGTTGCTTCCTACAAACTCTCGACACTGCAGTTAACACCGGCTCCTTTTGCTTCTCTACAGTCACCTTTTGCTTAGGCTCGGCCTCTTTTTGCCTCAACTCGGCCTCCTTCTACTTCAACGCAACCTCCTTTCACCTCAACTCGGTGTCTTTTTCATTTGCATTTAGTGCAATGTCCTGCATTTAATGAAAATTTCAATTAGATATATAAATTATTGATTAGCCAAGTTGCTAGCGATAATTGTGAATCAAAATAACCGGTCGAGATCGAGTGCCTTCACCACCTCCACCAAACTTGCAGGCCACCGGAGAAACTCTTGATAAACTAAGCACAATATACATCTTCCTAGCCCAGAGAAGGAAGATGAAGAGTTGTGTGACGACTGTTCTCGTGCATTTCATCCAAGGTTACGTACCGCTCATCTTTGCCGAGAGATACACTGTGCACTAACTGATCGGGATTAGACGAAAATATCCCCCCGTATCCTATGAGTTGTCTAGGCTCATCGCCATGATATTGCTTGAACAACCTGTAGTTCACGGGTTTATTAAATAAATAATAACGACATCTAATTAGAAATTAAACCAAACTTAAGAATAACCCTAATTAATAAAGAATAATAATATTTTAAAAGAAGGGTTACGAGAGTACCAGAAGCATATCAAGAAAAAGTGGGTCTGGGACATTGGAGCTAACTTTGCTGCTATCATGAATACTTTGAGGAGACTCTTGCTCCAGGACTTTGCCTTGAAGAACTGGCTGAAGCTAGAATTCAAGAGCTGACAACCTGTCCTTAACCATTTGATGCTCTTCCAAACTGACACACTGGACATGAGACGTCTTCCTCCTCTTTCCTATCCCGTGTACATCCTTAATATCGGCATATGTGGAGTAACCTCTCATCCTACTCGGATGCTCGGGTGTCTCTAATGCAGCTTCCAGGATATCATGGTACCGATTCTCCTGAATGTCCTAGCACGTACTTTCGCAACTTTCTCCTCGTGTCAATTTGAAAACATAATATTAGCATAGAACCATAAGAATACAATGTAAGTATTTAGAAATTTAGAAAAAAAGGACGCACCATCCTCACAATAACATGTGCCGAATCGATGCTCCGAACTTCGTACATTTCCGTCTCAGGGTTCTTTTTTGTTCTAAGTATAGTTGCACCCAATTTCGGCTCCTTTTATTGCCTAATGTGCTGACCGACGATGAGCCTGTCACAATCGATATGACATAATTAGGCGTCCACTTCTTCATTGCGATCCTCAAACCACCTGAGCCCATAAAGTGGGGATGTATATTCTTGCTCGCATTCACTTTTCCCTACTCGCTCATTTTCGTTCACAATAGCAAAAACATAAGTATTTTGAAAGTGAGGGCTAAACCCATGAAAGAGAAGAAAAAAACATACATACCAAGAAATTTTGATTGATACAATAGCCCAAGAAGATCTCCCATTGCTCTTTCTCGATGCTTTTTTCATGCTCCTAGACATTCGTCGGTGTGTCAAGACCAGCATCGGTGATGTACTCCTTCCTCAACCTGACTCTGCAAGACCACCATATTTCATTCATTTTTTAAGAGTTCTCGACTTATGAGTATCATCTTTTATGTTCCATTCATTCTGCAAGAAACAAGAAGAACTATTAGTATGATTCAAACAAAAACATATATCAAGTTATATCACATATATTAGTATGATGCTCACCTTAATAATGTCCCAAAGGGCATCTTTTGTGTTTTTATCCATTTTTTTCCAACTCTCTATGTGGCAAGGCACAAATTGCCTAACTAATACTCCCATGCTGGTGGTGAATTGCGCATCATTATCACCAATAGGCGCGCCCTCATGTCTGAAAGAAATATGCTTAGCCTCTACAGGGAGGTTGCGGGCACTCTGTGTTGTGGTTTTGCCTCTAACCTTTATGATCTTCTCAGATTGTGCCTCTTGGTTTTGTTGTTCTTCCGACATTGTGCCTCTTGTTCTTTCAAGATTATGAAACAAAAATAGCAACTACTAGTGAGTCAAATGATGAAAAAACAAAGCACTTAATAAGGCAACAATTATTCAAACGAATTTGGGTTATCAAGAGTTGTATATAAGGTTTAGGACTGACCAACCATCCTAACTCACTTTTTGAATGCTTTGTCTCATTAGTGGAAATACGGTAGTTTCAATCTAGCATTTGAGAAAAATCTGGCATCATTTAGCCTTAGCTCCCTGAGTACGCCTACGCACATTTGCATGCACGCACGTACTCATGGAAACAAAGGAGAAATACTAAACCGAATTTTTCTCAAACCTAGATTGCAACTACCGTATGTCCACTAATCCTAAATGAGAGAAAGCATTCAAAGAGCAGTCACAAACGAGAACTATTCGAGATTAATCACTATTGGATTAATTCCGAATGGGTACCAACCCAAATTAATTATGTTTCGATATTTTAGTCTTATATGACAATACCGACCTAAATTAAAAGAAAGACTTCTTGTAGTTTATACAAATAAACATTCTAGATGAAGAAATAAAAAAATTGAGAAGCATGAAATAGTGCAACAAGTGACCCTAATTTGCTAGCATGTGTTATTCTTCACTTGCTGAACCATTTTCATTCTTCTCCATTATTTATTTCTAGATCTAGATTACTTATATATTTGTATATACTATGAGAAGCCTTCCTTTTAATTGAATTACCTTACGTCAAATTCTAGTTTAAATATTTGATCTCTTATGAAGTTATGAACCAAGAATAAAACAAAAACCATCCTAACCCCTTGTTTGTTAACCAAGCAAACTAAAATACAAAACCACAAAAATTT
This sequence comes from Eleocharis quinqueflora, assembly GCA_964058865.1. Classification (NCBI taxonomy): domain Eukaryota; kingdom Viridiplantae; phylum Streptophyta; class Magnoliopsida; order Poales; family Cyperaceae; genus Eleocharis; species Eleocharis quinqueflora. Next base: position 210,291 of record CAXKVX010001694.1, on the reverse strand, counting down.
ATTTGGTACCATCTATCATTTCAAACCAAGAAAATTATGTACAAAGCAAAACTAGGAATGGAACGCTGGCAATTAATTTATGCACGCGCGCAAACTACAAATTAATAAGACTAAATTTATTAAAAATTATAAGGAATATCTCAATATATATGCAATTAAATTCACCTTGCTTCGATATCACTCGTCCTTGATCTCTTTAATCTGTTTTCTAAATACAACAAAAAATAAAAATTAAAAAAATATAGCCTTCGTAATTTTGCATAATTTTGCCAAATCTGAAAATATTTTTGGAGAAAGAATACCTAAATAAAAATAGTGTTGGATAAATATTTGGAGGCAGCTAGAGGAGAACAAAAATCAATCTATTTTTAATATTTTAATGGAGGATTGAAGTGCATTAATGGAGGTTATTTCTACAAAATGCAACTGCTGGTTAGGGAAGGTGTCGGTTGTTGGTCGGGGAAGAAAGAAACGAATATTATAGGTTTTGCCAATTTATCACCGAATATTTTTGAAAATCCGGTAAAAAAAACCTTTACCACTAGACTCTTGTTGAAATCCAGTTATAACATTAAATATTTATTGTCGATTTTTAAAAGAAAATCGGTGATAAGTTCTTTAAACTAGATCCCTACTAAAATTCGGTGATAAATGTCCCTCTTATAATCGATTTTTCTTTACCAACCGATGATAAATAAAAAAAATCCCACGAATCAAAGTAACAGTACTTAATAACAGATCTTTATGTAACATTCAGTGTTAAGTTTTTAAGTAAATTTCAGAAATACCACTGAACCTTTTTATTCCCGAATTTTATTTAAATCCTGTGATAAGTTGGCGACACTAAAAACCCATTTGTGTAGTAGTTTAGCCATTAGTTATGTATCTCATTTTTAGCATTCGCCATACTAAAACGCCTTTTCTACATTTAGAAGGTCATAATGCCTTGCTCGGTGTTGTGGATTGTTATATTCAGTGATATCTCTTGAAATTTGAAACTTAAAAAAGGTTACTTCAGTGGTTATTATGACAATGTTGATAATATTTTTTAAATAAAAAACTATATGAAATTTCAAATATTTTGAATACATAGATCGATTGCATTTTAAATTTCAATCATTCAAATGGCATTGCATATTTCACTTAATATATTGTTGTAAATTTGATGGTCTATAATTTAAACTTGGGGGTAATGTCACCGGAGGTCTCTGAATTTCTAGTTTTTAACAAGTTAGCCTCCGAACTTTAAATTTGAATAGATACCCTCTCCCCTCCCCCGGAATTTGTGTTTAATGACAATTACCCCCCCCCCCCCCCCCCCCAAAGAGCTTTATGTATCATTTAATGCTCTATGTAATTTATCGAATAACAAGAATACTCTTGTACATAAAACATTTGTGTTTATTGATTTTTAGCTTGCAAAAGTTCATAATATATTAAGTAGCTAGTTAACTTGTTATTTTGTTATTCATAATACATATGATATTCGTATTTCTTTTCTTTTTGTATAATTTATTTATTTAATATTTAATTATGTCTATTATTCTAAAGGTGTATCATGATAAGATGCGAATGTGTTATTTGATAATAGCAATTTTTACTTTTAGACCTTAATCACCTAGCAATTCTATATTTGATGCAATTCAAGTAAATAATGCAAAGATAGTACAGAGTAAGAGCAAGAGAACACACGATATAACATGGTTCGCCTTACACAACGAATTATGCCTACTTAACGGGACACTCGAATTTAAAACCTTCGGGGATCGATTACCTAAATCAAAAGTGTTTTACAAAAATGGAGAATATCCAAAATGCTCCAAACCTTTGCATAGTGTCTTGTTCTTGTAGACTGTATTGTTATAGCTTTCAGACTCATTGTGCGCTTGGAAAGTCAAATCTTGCTTCAAAATAGGAAAATTCGTCTTCATGCCACTAGATAAGTGGCCAATTGTCAAAATGTCACTCAATAACAGCAAATTACCTAAATGCCATTAAATTCCAAATTAGTTTGCCAAAATGCCATTATCCTTATTTTAATACAATTTAAAAATAAATAAAATAAAATATACCAAAAATACCCCTTTCTCCTCCTCCTTTTCTCCTCTCTGATTCTCTCTCTCTCCATCTGCTTCACCAGCCTTTCTTTTTCTTCGATTGCAACTTTGATTCACCTAAAATATATAATAGAATTCTGATTGTCTTGGGTTTAGTAAAAGAATTCTTAAGGGTAGTTTCGATTGTCTTGTGATCTACGATAGTAGGAAGACTATGAAGGTGTTCAAAGGCCACATGATGACGCTTTAGTTCTCTATTTACTTCTTTCTGTTCTTCTTTCCGTTATCCTTATTAACAATTCCATAGCCAACATATTGACCTGATTCCCCAGGAAGGAAAGAGTTGAGGGCATCTCAACGCAAGAAGGTAGAGAAGAATCCTTAGTGCAGATGTGGCGAGAGGGGGATGAAGCCAATTTGTGTGAGAGTGTAAGGGTAGTTCAGAAATCGTGTCGTGAGAGTGTGAGGGTAATTTTGATTTGGGGGTGTTCAGTCTACTGGAGTCGAGCAAATTCGACTGGGTCGAGTAAGGTTAGTTTAGGAATTAAGTAATTAATTAATTTTTTAATTGAGAAAAATTAGGGACAATAGCATAATAATAAGTTCATTTTGATTTTAATGGCATTTAGGCAATTTGTTGTTATTGAATGACATTTTGACAATTGGCCACTTATCTAGTGGCATGGAGACAAATTTCCCTCAAAATAATGTAGACAGTATCTGCGATTGCCTCCAATCGTTTGTGATACTCCATCTCTTGTCTAACAGTTTGCCTCTCTACCATGGCTTGAATACTCTGTCTTTCATTCGTCAAAGCAGCACAATTTCTTTCAGTTTTCTTGTGCCGTGAATTTGAAGCACCAACATGTTTTTCAAATGAGTTTATAGCCATGTTACTTTTTCTAAAACACTCTACTATGAATTTGGACCCCCCACCTTATCCAAAATTGTTCGATCGAAATAAATAACAAGGAATGCAAAATACCGAATCCTTACATATGTTATATTCCATTCAAGTTTTGTATTTGTCAAACCAAACATTGTTAAGCCTCCTAATTGCTCCACTAAAATTGGTTTGGTCATGGTTGTATGATTGACATGGCCCATTTGTTAGATAAAAACGACGAATACCATCACAAATATTTGGATTATAACTAGATATTGGTAATCTTAGAGCTTGATTCGAATAAGATTTTTTTTGGCACTACTAACCTCATGAGAAGGAGTAGAACTTGGAAATGAATCAACACAAGATTTCGATATCTTATGAAAAAATCAATGCATTCTTACAAATTATAACCTGGCATAATCAAATAAAATAGAAAATTTATGTTCAATCTAATTCATATTAAGTAGAAAACTTCATTTGAAATCAATTTCAATCTATGCTCAATTGCTCAATATCTAAAGACTAATTTCAATCTATTTTCAAACACCTTAACATTGTAATACTAATTTCAATGATCCAGTGGGCAAACTTAACATATTAATACTAAGTTATATTAAGTAGCAAACTAAATTTCAAATCAATTTCAATCTATGCCCAATTTTACACTGAAGCATTAATTCAATCTATGCATAATATTAATTCTAATCTATTATATAAGTTCAAATCAATTTCAATCTAATTTTGAAATAACAAATTTAATTTGAACCATATATTAGATATGCATTATAAACAGAAAATACAGTAACGAAAAAAATCGAAAACACTCACTGACAGTGAGTTCGCGACTCAGACATTTAAGAGTTTTTTTCTTATTGTCACTCAAGCCCAGAAGCCCAGCAGATGAGCAGACAGCCCTATTCAGTTCAGGGTGATTCAGAAAATCAATCCAGAGTGGATCAAGCTCAGAAGCCCAATTAATTATATTTCTCATTGTTTTGCAAAATTCAGGATCAGTCAACTGACACACTCTGAGCCTGAATAAATCCGCCCCTGCGCGTCCCGCACGCTCTGTATAATTATTAAATTCCACGGTGTAAACGCAAAACAAGTTTTAACCGTTACACCTTTTACTTATATTAGTCACCGCATAATTCCTGGGAGTAAATTTGCCTTACTTTTCGCAAAAAATCATAAATCGTTCAAAATTTATTGCTAATATTTTGCACGCAACGGTCTTTTCTTAGCATGGGTGGCCCAAGCTTGCATCTGGCAAAACGGATTGTTTTAGGGATTTTATTGATTTAAAACCTGTACCTATTACCAAACTCGTAGCCCGGCCCATGGTTACAACAGCACTAGATGGTGACCTAATAACCTCAAACCCAACTTTGAAATTCTGGTACCTGTATCCACTCAAAACCCCAACTTTAATGGATCCGTATCTGCTGCTCTTGCTAAGCAAGAGCAGGATTCTGTTTTTTTCGATCTTGACCGTTCAAATTTGATCGGATCGTCCACGGATGAAAATTAGAGAGCTGTATATTTTATAAATTTTAGATCTGAAATTTGAACGGTTCAGCTTAGAAGAGCAGGGTTCTGTTCTTGCTCAAGAGCAGCAGATACGATTCCAACTTTAATATATCAAAATTAAAATTATCGAATATTGGTCTTAAATCCCGATACTATTATACATGAATGTCAGTATTTGGACAGAATGCCAGTATCACTAGACACCTATTTCGATTACATTGTGTTGTGTTTTATCTCCAGCTTGTTAATTCTGTCTTCCGCTGTACCGTTCATATATATAACTCTATCGTCTCAAATCTGAACATTAATTGATACTGCTACGTCTTCTACTTAATTTGCAGTTCATCCAACAGTATCCAAAAGCATTATACCTTACTTAGTTATAGTTATATATTTATTTACCTTGGATTACTTAAAAAGTTGATATTTACTCCAAAGATCAAATCCAGCAGCCTTAGTCGTCCCCAGCAACCAATAAAGAGTGCGAGGAATGCATAAACCTCGGTAATTACATTCACTACTACAAATAAAGTTTTTTATAGCGGTGAAAAAACATCTTTAATAACGGATTATGAGAGGTATTAAAGGGGCTGTTACAAGTTGAAGGATCCGCTATTAAATGTGACTTTTAATAGCGGCCGAAATTAGTAAAACTCCGCTATAAAAAAATAATTTTTAATAGCGGACATAAGGAAAAGTCTCTTATAAAAAGTTACTTTTAATAGTGGACTTTTACTAAAGTCTTCTATAAAATATTTTGAAAAAAATACGATTGCTGCATCAGTGATTTGATAGGTATTTATTTCGAAATAGACTGAATTGATATGCATTTTTGCAGAAATATTTGTTCGTAATATATAACTAAAAGAAAATTTTACTATTTGCAAATATGTCATTTATTACTGTAATTTAGTTTTATTTTGTATATCAACTGTAATATGTCTTTTGAAAGCACTTATTATTATTTTTTTTGCAAATGTGTTTTTCTGTAATAAATAAAGAGTTGTGGAAAAAAGTTTTTACAATAATACTTAAAACTCATATATATTTTTACAGTAATACTTAAAACACAATAATATTTGAAAGATCAAATCAAAATGAGGGAAGTTTTTTGTGATAGAAAATCGAATGAAAGAAGATTTCTGCGGAAGAAGGAAGAAGGAAGAAGGAAGAATGAAGAAATATTTCTGTAAAGAAAGAATGATGGAGAGTTGGTGTTTATATAGAGAACAAAAATTTTGGAAGAAAAAAGGGTATTTGATCCATGACAGAGTTGGATTGACAAAATTGACGGTTGGATGAGAGCTGAATGGTGATCCGTAGGAGCAGACATTTTATAGCTGATCGTAGGAGTCTTCCACTATGAAAGTCTTTAATAGCGGACCCCTGCGCCGTTCCCTATTAAAGATCACATTTTATAGCAGCTCTGACAGGATCTCCTATAAAAGACCTTTGATAGCGGATCATGGTTCACATCCACTATTAAAGCTTGCCTTTTATAGCTGTATCATTCCCAAATCCGCTATAAAACCTTTAGTAGCGAACCTCCTTCTGACACGCTATAAAATCGACGCTATTAAATGTTGTTTTTGTAGTAGTGATTTTAACTTCAATTCAAGGCAATCTGGCAATGTCAGTGTTTTAGTTCAAAGATTTGTTTAGAGTGGCACGAATATATTATTGGAAACAAATGAGTTTTGGATCCAACAATAAAAATTTGTGAGATCACATTAATATGAAAATATTTGAGATATTGTCTAAAAAAAATTGTTCGGCTGTAATAGGCAGGGAACAAAAATAGCAATGTTTTAAAAAAATAGACATATATATGGAATACCGATATTTAATTAATTAATTAAAAATATAATAATACAAGCCTTAATATAATTAGGAATATTGATATAGTAATATTTGAATACGTCTAATGCATAATAACTTATTGTTAAAGTGTCTCCGCCGGTCTCCGCCGTATTGGTTACACCAGAACTACTGCATATGTTTGATCATACCTTGCAAAATCAAATTAATAGAAATTAATGCATATGTAAACTAGATCAATTTATAAAATAAAGGGAAATAAATGCAAAATAATCTGAACAATATATGCTATCTTTAATTTGTGTGTGGGTGTGTGGAGCTTCACGCGCTTGTGAAAACTGCTTCTGCTCTAATTTTTGTCTAATTTTTGTGTACTCCTATCGTGGGTGATGTATATTAGTATCCATATAAAAAACAGTTCATAGGTTACTAATGTCACGGAAATTACTCTCATGCCTCCTTGGAATTTTTCTTCATTATTTTTTAACTAATAAATTGATTCATATACCTTATCATGCTTATCGTTTTGGTGACAACATTATAATCATCCACTAAATATGCTGGCATGTTGTATATTGCACTTTGATTCGAGAAAAAACAAAAATATATTGAGTGACACCTGCAATATTTATTCTCCAAAGAACAAGATTCCACAAATTGTACAGGTAAAGACAATAGTAGACAAATCTGATAATACAAATATATGTTGCCCGACTCCGCATCAGAATAGAGGATCCGAATTTGTATCTATATATATGTATCCTCCATTTCAATTGTTATCCAACGTAAATTAAAGAAAGATTAGCATTGGTAAGTTCTGCAAGTCCGAGCATTTCTTAGCTTCAGAGTTTTACAGTTTTACTGGTACATATATTGTTAACCAGCTGTTTAATAATTTGTAGTTCTTAGATCGATATTTGGTCAATAAATTTTGACATAATTTCATCGTGCAGCTCTAGCAATCATGAAGACTCCACTCACCTTCCTTGTTGCAGTTTTGGCCATTACAGCTTTCTCATCACCTTCAGTGCAAGGCAAAGAACTTGATGGTCGTGATTCTCTGGTTTTCACCCTTCGCGGAGTTAAGGTTAAAACAAGCACCACAGTCCATGGTACTGATGAGAAGACTAATTATAAAGAAAGCAATTCTCCCCTAACAAGCCTCACTAGTCAAATCAACGATGTTACACCTCTACATGGTACTCAAGCATCAGGATTTGCTGGTTTTTCAACTGACCAAGGATCTGGATCAGCAGGTATTGATAGTCGCAGTCGTCACTATGATCCTTGTAATGTGTTTAACTACAATCGTGGCTGCTAAAATCCTTGAATAGGTTAATATAACTATATAAGTAATGCACTGCATGTGTTCATGCTATATATCTACTTAGATATCATATATATGGAGCTGTGACAGATCTAGTTTGGAGTTGGACTACAGGGTGCATTACTAGCCCCCCTCATCATGTAATAGAGGCGACTCAAAACTAAGACAAATGTATAAGACCAGTATTACGTACGTGTGTTATGTATATGCACAAATTAAGCACTCACGTTTATGTAAAATAGTATGGTTATGCAATTATTGACTTATGTCTCTGTATGAAGTTTTGTCTTGATAATATTAAGTAGTACATACATATATATGTATATGTGAATTTTGATTGACGTACGTAAGTAGTATTGCCATTTATTTGGCTTCTGGAAGTGATTATTTGCAATGTTCTACATTTGCTTACACGTATACAGTATAAGCTCATGAATTAACCTCATCAATTATGCCATGCAAACTGCTCCGCAGAAATGAGAACAATATATTAAACACAATTTTGCTATGCATAATGCATGTCTAATTCCTTTGAACGTGCAGAGCAAGTTTGTCTTGCTTTTGTGGAAATAGGTAGGCAAATACCTGATCATCTTTTATGAAGAAAAATAATAGACAGCAGCTCTATATATATTGATGACTTCCAACATAGTAATTAACACACACATACACAACAGAACACACACACACATGTGTATATATATATGTATATGTATATATATATGTATATGTATATATATAAGTATATGTATATGTATATGGAGCATGGCTAAAATAATATGCATAGTACACCACATTTTGTACTATGCATATAGATATAGGTCATTAAATTGAGATTTAAGTTGCTCAATAAATTCTTCATATGAAAATATTGTAGGAAATCAAATTTCGTGATTTTTAGAGCTTTCTAGCTATTTTTTAAATATTTTTTAAAAAAAGTCCAGATTTAATACTACAAAAGTGCCATTTCTGGCCTGTTTTTTAAAAATATTTAAAAAATAGCAAGAAAGCTCTAAAAATCAGGAAATTTTATTTCCTACAAGATTTTGATATGAAGAATTTATTGAGCAACTTAAATATCAATTTAATGACCAAATTAAATACAAATGGGCGCATAGTACGTTATGTGGTGTACTATGCATATTATTTTAGCCATGCTCTATGTATATGTATATGTATATGTAGATGTATATGTATATACGTATATGAGGAGAGATTCGTAACCGCCATTCACATTGGAGCCGCTTGCTATCGCTCTATCATCGCAAATGTAAATGATCGATCCGGACCGTTGAAACATTCTTCAAGCTAATATAGACTTGGAGATCAAATATCACATTTTTTGAATATTTTTACTATTTTATTGGATGAGTTGAAAAATTGGATGTTTATAAATCATTAGATAAATAAAATTTCAACCCTTCTGATAAAATAGTAAAAAAATGAAAATATAAAATTTGGCCTCCAAATCTATATTGGTATGGAGAATGTTTTAAACGGTCCGGATCGACCATTTACATTTGCGATGATGGAGCTATAGCTAGCGGCTCCGATGTGGATGGCGGTTACGGATTCCTCCTCATTTACAGATAATTTTTTTTCAGAACTTTTTTACTATTTTTTAGAGAGGTAGAAAATTTGTTGATGTAATGTAATTTCTGGACCATCCGATATGATCAATTTTCCACTTCTTTAAAAAACAGTAAAAAGATAAAAAAAAATGATCTCTAGTAAAATTTCAATATGAAAATCACGTTATATGTTTTGGATCGACAGTTTGAATATAAAATTTTAAATTTGAACGTAAAGCCAAATATCTCATGCCTTCACGAAGCATAACAATATAGTTATATATATATGAGCAATGCTATTATGCTTCATGAAGTTTGGCTTCAAGTTTTTATTTCACTTAAAATTTGAAAATTTTATATCCGGATTATCAATCCAAATCGTCCAACTTGTTCTCAATATTGAAATCTCACTATAGAACAAATTTTATATTTTTTCTGAACTTTTTTACTATCTTTTAGAGAGGTAAAAATTTTGTTGATCTAATATAATTTATGGACCATATGATATGACCGACTTTTCACTTCTTTAAAAAATAATAAAAAAAATAAAATGTTGTCGCTAGTAAGATTTCAACAAGGAAATCACGTTGGATGGTTTGGATCAACAGTTTGACTATAAAATTTTAAATTTGAATGTGAAGTCAATATTACATGGCTTTACGAAGCATAATAATATAGCTATATATGAGAAATATTATTATGCTTCATGAAGTTTGGCTGCAAGTTTTGAATTCAGTTCAAACTTGAAAATATTATATCCAAATTATCAATTCAGACTTGAAAATATTATGCTATTATGTATATATATGTATGTTATATATATAAAGAGAGAGCGATAGGCGAGGGTGCTCCATGGAGCACCAAACTCTTCGTGCTCCACATGTATCTCTAATTTTAAAATTCCAACGACCAATCCGAATCATTGAACATGATCTACATATTGAAATCTACTTGGAAATTGAATTTTATATTTTTTTGAATTTTTTTGCTATTTTTTAGAGAGGTAGGAAAATTGTAACTTTTGTTGGTCCAGAAACCGTTTGATTAGCAACTTTTCTACCTCTTAAAAAATATAGAAAAAATTTAAAAAAACGTAAAATTCAATCTCCAAGTAGATTTCAATATGTAGATCATGTTCAACGGTTCGGATCGGTCGTTGAGATTTTCAAATAGGGGATAATGAATGTGAAGCACAAGGGGCAAAATATAGAGTTATGCTACCATATATATAGAGTTACTCTTTTCAACGGTTCGGATCGATCTAGCCTATATATATATATATATACACACACACACATATAAATATAGAGTTATGCTACCATGCTTTGCAAAGTGCGGCAAAATGCACACTTTGCGATTATGGAACCATTGGATCTTTAATCATCATGTTAGAAAAAATTAGAAAGCGCGGTCCAATGGCCATAATCGCAAAGGACGTGTTTTTCCACGCTTTGCAAAGCATAGTAGCACAATTATATATATGTATATATATGTATATATATAGAGAGAGAGATAGGCTAGGGTGCTCCATGGAGCACCAAACTCCTAATGCTCCACATCATATCTCCAATTTAAAAATTCCAACAACCGATCTGAACCGTTGAACATGATCTAGATATTGAAATCTACTTGGAGATTGAATTTTACATTTTTTTGAATATTTTTGCTATTTTTGAGATGTAGGAAAATTGCAAGTTTTGTTGGTCCAGAAACCGTTTGATTAGCAACTTTTCTACCTCTTTAAAAAAATAGCAAACAATTTCAAAAAAAATGTAAAATTCAATCTCCAAGTAGATTTAAATATGTTGATCATGTTCAACGGTTTGGATCGGTCGTTAGAATTTTCAAATTGGATATAACGAATGTGGAGCATTAGAGGTTTGGTGCTCCATGGAGCACCCTAGCCTCTCTCTCTCCCTCTCTCTCTCTCTCTCTCTCTCTATATATATATATATATAGAAAGGCTAGGGTGCTCCATGGAGCACCAAATCGCTTGTGCACCACATCTGTTATATCCAATTTGAAAATTCCAACGACCGATCCGAACCATTGAACATGATCTACATATTAAAATCTACTTGGAGATTGAATTTTACAATTTTTTGAAATTTTTGCTATTTTTTTAAAGAGGTAGAAAAATTGCTAATCAAACGGTTTCTGGACCAACAAAAGTTGCAATTTTCCTACCTCTCTAAAAAATAGCAAAAAATTTCAAAAAAATGTAAAATTCAATCTTCAAGTAGATTTCAATATGTAGATCATGTTCAACAGTTCGGATCGGTCGTTGAAAATTTTAAATTGGAGATACGGTGTGGAGCATTAGGGGCTTGGTGCTCCATGAAGCATCCTAGCCTATCTATCTCTCTCTCTATATATATAGAGAAAGGTTAGGATGCTCCATGGAGCACCAAATTGTTTGTGCTCCACCTTCGTTATATCAAATTTGAAAATTTCAACGACTGATCCGAACCATTGAACATGATCTACATATTCAAATCTACTTGGAGATTGAATTTTACATTTTTTTTGAATTTTTTTGCTATTTTTTAAAGAGGTAGAAAAGTTGCTAATCAAACGGTTTCTGGACCAACAAAAGTTGCAATTTTCCTACCTCTCTAAAAAATTCAAAAAAATGTAAAATTCAATTTTCAAGTAGATTTCAATATGTAGATCATGTTCAACGGTTCGGATCGATTGTTGGAATTTTTAAATTAGAGATATGGTGTGGAGCATTAGAGGTTTGGTGCTCCATGGAGCATTCTAGCCTCTCTCTCTCTCTCTCTATATATATATATATATGCTATGATGCATTATGAAGTCAAGATTAGTTTTGACATCATATTCAAATTTTAAATTTTGAAATCCAAACGGTCGATCCAAATCGTTCAATTTGGTCTCTATATTGGAATCTTACCATAACCAAATTTTTCATTTTTTAAATATTTTTTACTATTTTTTAGAGGGGTGCAAAATGAGCCATATTGGATGGTCCAGAAATTAGTATATAAACAAAATTTCATACCCCTATAAAAATAGTAAAAAAAATCTAAAAAAATGAAAATTTTGGTCTCTAGTGAGATTTCAATATGGAGATCACATTGGACGGTTTTGATCGATTGTTTCAAATTTTCTTTTTTGAAATTTGAGTGTGATGCCAAAACTAATTTTGGCATCGTAATGCACCATAGCATTTCTCTCTCTATATATGTATATATATAAATATATATATGTATATATATTTGACCAATGCTATTATGCTTTATGAAGTTTGGCTTCAAATTTTGATTTCACTTCCAATTTAAAATTTTTGGATTCAAATTATCAATCAAAACCGTCCAACTTGTTCTCCATATTGAAATCTCACTATAAACCAAAAAAAATTCTAAATTTTTTACTATTTTTTAGAGAGGTAGAAAATTTATTGATATAATGTAATTTATGGACTATCCGATATGATCGACTTTCTACTTCTTTGAAAAATAGTAAAAATATTAAAAAATATAAAATTTGGTCTCTAGTAAAATTTCAATATGAAGATCACGTTGGACAGTTTGAATCGACGGTTTGAAATATGAAATTTTAAATTTGGTTGTGAAGCCAAAACATCTCATGACTTCATGAAGCATAATAGCATAACTCTATATATATATATATATATATATGAGGGGGGATCCATGGCCTCCTTCTCGTGGCCTCCTCTTGTAGCCTCCTGCACTATTTTTCACCAAAATCAATGAAAATGGTCGATTCGGACCGTTGAAAATATTCTTCATACTAATATAGACTTAGAGACCAAATTTTAGATTTTTTTAATTTTTTTTACTATTTTTTTGGACGGGTTGAAAATTGGATGTTTATAAGTCGTTAGATAAATCCAATTTTCAACCCGTCCGATAAAATAGTAAAAAAAATAAAAAAAATCTAAAATTTGGTATCCAAGTCTATATTAGTATGAAGAATATTTTCAACGGTCTAGATCGACCATTTTCATTGACTTTGATGGAGGAGGCAAGAGGAGGCTACGAAAAAGGAGGCCAATGAATCCCCACTATATATATATATATATATATATATATATATATACATATGTATATATATACAATGAGGGGATGGCTTGATAATCACTATTTTGATAATTTTAAAATAGATATATGAATGGACGTGATTAAATTCTTTTACTTAATTAATTTCAATCTCTCTCTCTCTCCCACATGAAACATTTGACTTCCATGTTTTATTCTCTCTAGTTCCCTTCCCTCTCCCATCTTCCCTCCTCTCTGAATGTCTTTTATGTTGATGTGCATCACTTGATATGTACATCTCAAATGATTTTGCAAATTGCCAAAAGGTGAGTTTGTTGGACTAAATGCATCTCATGTTTAACAATTTGCAAAATAATTAAGTACTAACCTTGCACATGAGTTTTGGTGAAGATGCAGGTTAAAACAGGTACATACTGATGTCAAACAATGCTCAAACATGTCCTAGACAAGTCAAGACATGATCAAGTCATCAAGGAAAGGCTTCACAGTGCCAAACAGAGCACATCATTACCATAATGCTCCAAAACCCGTCACAACGGATCAGCAACTCGTCATAACGGGTGCTCAACCTGTCATAATGGGTCAAGAGGAGAGAGAGGCAACAACAACATGAGTTTTCCGAGCGCAGTGTTATAGTAACGCTTGGCCAAGGCATCATAATGCCTCTCAACCCGTTATAACGGGTTCTCCAAGCATTATAACTGGTTCCTGCAAGATTTGGCCCACAGGACAGCTACACAAGAGAAAAAGGGCATTTCTTGAAGTTGCTCAAGGCGTTATAATGTCTTCCACCATGTGTTATGGAGTTTGTGTAACGCCAGGGAGTAAATTGAATGTTCCAATATCCCAATAAGTGCCCAACCTATATAAATGATGCAGAAACAAACCAACAAGGTATCAAACACCCCTCCCCCCCCATAAACTTCAATGCATCAAATTGAGCACATCAAAAAGCCTAATTCAAGTTTCATCCAGTTACCTAACCTAGAGAGCATTAGGATAGCTTATATTCTCTTATTGTCAATCCGAGAACAAATCCTTAGTTAGATTTTAGCCTTTTGTGCACCACATTTGTGTTGTCAAATGTTGCATCCCTGACCTTGATTGTGTTGTCAATTCGATCTTTTTCCGTGTAGTGTGCATGGTATTGGCGTATTGTCCCATACATTGCTATATCAAGGGCTTGTACAATCATTGTCTTCAGCGCCTTCTTCTTCACATCTAGCCGCCACGAGTCATTCCAAGGAGACACGTGTGCTCTTTTCTTTTCCTCAAACTCACGAATGAAAGATGAGGTATTTGTCTATAATGGAGAGAACAAATTAGTCTAAGTGCAACACATGCACACCCAACACACACGTATTCATTGGAGACTCGTCACTTAAATACTAGTGCCTTCAGTATCTTGAAAAGATCTCATAATTATGATAAAATTATTGAGATCTTATCAAGATCTCGTATCTTCTTGACATCTTAAAAAAAATTCATATCTTTAGTAGGATTCTTGAGATCTTAGCAAGATTCCGTATCTTTTTTTAGATCTTAGCAATATCTCAAAAATCATGACATCATTCTCGAGATCTTATTAAGATCTCATAATATACAAAGATTATGACATGATTCATGAGATCTTCGCATTAGTATTAATTAAACTAATTATAACTTGTCCATCAATAATTATAATTAATTTACTTTAATTCTATATATTTTTCTATTAAAAACTTAGCGAAATACGTATTATATCTTTCTTTAATTAACATTTATATATCATATCTCATATTATTCAATATAATATTAGCGACAATACTTGATATATTAATCATATAACACGTAGTCTAAATTTTATTTATTAAATTTCACGTCCAACATGAAGATCTCTCCTTTTACAGCCCAAGGAAGGATTCAAAGTAGAACTTAATTTACATCATCTAGTTAATTCAACAACTCAAAACTAAGTTTTGCAAAAAAAATTAAAGGATGAGTTGAGATACTTCATATATACCTTAGATCTCTAACTAATTAAATGGAGAAGAGTTTGGGGCAATTATATAAACTTTAGGTTAGGTTGGTTTAGCGAGTATGCGAAAAACATCAACGTAAAGTGCTTGTATACTTTTTATTTTAACCAACTTGCACGGCCACATCCCTAATTCATCGGCCCTTAAAAGATTCAAAAAATTGATGTTTGATATTAATTATTAGATATTATCTTGAATTAAATATCTCAATACAGAGTCTGAAAGATTGTTTTACAAATTATACAGTCACTTCATACATAGATATATATAAACCACATACGTACACAGGGAATTAGGAAAATAATGAACAATTATTAAAGGTAAACTCTAGCTATACCTTTGCTTTTTATCGTTTTTATTTTTTTCAATTGTAGCTTAGGCGTCATTTCTTCATAGAAATCAATTCAAAACATCCGATTATTATTGGAGTAACATCATCCTTTTCTAAACATATCCCAAGATCAAAGCATCAAAATTACCTCACCGGTACCTCTTTCTTTGCTTTGGCAGTTATCCTTCCTTTCAGAAAGCTCTAGTAGAGGGAAGAGACAAACCAAATAAGGTGGAAAAAAATATCTGAGTACACTGCATTTGCAATTAATTTTCTGTTTTAATCTATTACTTTAGTTGTTTCTAAAGGCATGAATTAATTAATGGTGAAATCTACAAAGCCAAAGGGGAAGTGCCTGTCAATCTGTCATCCCTGTGGTGCACCAGTTTCACATCACCAGACCAGCATTGTCATATATAGGATACCAGCAAGCCTGATTTCTCATGCTTAGCTACAAGACAAAGACATATGAGAGCTTCGAGAATTTTCGGTTTAAAAATGGAAAATTCCAATTGTATATAAATCTGGTGTGGTTTTTCACTTTTTCTCTAAGTTTGCAGTCAAAAAACAAAACTAATTAACTTGCAGTGTATTTTTCTGTTGTGGGTTTTATACTTCTACCAAAGTCTCCATAAATCTGATGTGGTTTTTCATCAATCAGCAGACTAGTTGATAGAACATTTTGAAAAAATGTTAAATGCTCACATCAGTGGGGAATAAAGAGCAGTCAGGTATCTTAATTTGTATCATGATAAAGTGCTCTGTAGAATTTCGCTATGTGAATATGGTTATAGAATTATAGATAGGACTACCTAAACAAGACTTTGCATGACTAATATACACTGTAGGAACAATTCAAATTGTTTTTCAACAAATTTGAAAATCAATTGCTCCTGAGTAATTATGCTTATTGAAACCTTTCTGTACTGAGGATCGTAATACCTGTTTGTGGTGATGAGACTCCATAATCTCGTTGAGAAGGGGCATGAGATGAACAGATATTTGCAGCATTCTTAATTTGTCAGGCTGTCATGCTATATCATGTCTTTAGAACAGTTAAAACCCTAGTTTAAACTTTAAATAGATCTTTTTCATGGTAATATACTTGGTCATTTGAAAAGTAGATGGGAGCTTCCTCTCCAACTCCAAATATTATGTTTATTAGATTTAGTGAATTGAAGGGTAACTAATAGACCGAAAATTATTATTCTCTCTGCATTCAGTGACAGTTACTGTTGTTGTAATGAGTTGTTCAATCTATACCCTTTAGATAAAAATTCATTCTACTAGACTAGAAATTAAGGCACTTGATGTAGATGGGGCAATAAATATAGGTATAAACTTTGTGTGCAATTTATCTAAATGATGCAACTTTTTTTAAAGAACAGATAATATCAACTTAATTCACTTTTTCTATTGCAAATGATACTCCTTTCGGCTTTTTCTCATATCAATTAGTGGACAATATTATTATTACACTAGATTAGCAACCATTTTCTTAAGCACGCGCAATAACAACCGAATGTGCGGCACTTGCGTTGAGATTCGCCATCATTGTTAGGCATATTAATTTATCTAAATTTTTAACTTATTGTTGAAGCCAGATTTAAAAGTTGGTACTATAAATACCATGCTTAATAATGAGACAAACACTAAAATTAAAAGGTGAAGACTGATACATGTTTTGTTTCTTTCTAATTAAATTATAGCTAGGTCATCGTATCTTGATATAAATTGTGCTTCCCCCACTAAGATCATTCTCCTTTCAAATCATGGCCTCGAAGCTCATGAAGCTCAAAACACCTAGACTCCTGATTGTTGTACTTACATTAACCTTTGTTCTCTCCCTGGGATATAATGTGGAAGGACGAGACCTGACCGACAAAGCTGATGCCAATGATCTCACAAGAAAAACTATGAAGATTGGTTCCGGGATGGATCCATCATTTTTGCACGCATCTGGTGCATCAACTAGCAGTGCAGCTGCCAGTACTGGTGATTCCAACAACAACGGAAGTGCTGATCAGTTTGCTGGTTCCTATGGAGCATCCACTGATTCACACCATCAAATCACCATCGATCAGTACCATAGGATGGGAAATCTGACACCTCATCCCTAAAAAAACCCAAGATAATCGCATGCGTGCTTATTTGGCTTTAAATGAAGTAGATCTAAGTTTCAGTTTGTAAGAATTTATATGCTTCTGCTATATTCAGTGCGGTTTCTTAATATTCATGTGCCTGAAGTATATCTTGGACAAATGATTTGGTAATGATCATGTATTATAGAGTAATCTTTAAATAAAAATCCAAGAGTAGCTTGCTTGTGTTAAACACATATTTTGTGCAATTGTTCTGTTCGCTTCCTTCAAATATTACTGATATATAGAGATGATTAATTGCACAACGCGAACTCTTTATCTCCTTGACCCTATGCACTACATATTAAAGATTTTCCAGGAAGAAGATGATAGAACAACCTAAATCTAACCCTATCATAGCTTTCACTTCTTTTCTACATATGAGAGTACAAGTGTTTGTAATAAAAAGCTATATTTTTTTTGTTCAATAATCAATTAGTCTTGGATCATGAGAAAGTAAAAATTATAAATTCTTTGCATCCTCATTTTCGCCTACATTTATTAGGTATAGCCGTATAGGCTTATCAATACATCCCTAGTGTAATACAATCATTGAAAATGTTGTACAAAGGGGTTGGGACGTTGGGTTCATTAAGTCTAGAATACTAGTGTTCATGACTGCAGATGAATTAGCCACTGAAACTGGTCGGTTGATTTTATTAAATACATCTCAAGGCATCAAGTATAACTATGCTTTTTGTAGGTTGAGTACTAGCTAGCGTCTATAAATAGAAGTAGATCAGACAAAATGTGTCGCCTCCATATATAACCAAATGCCATTTCACAAATGAACTTCATCCTGAATGAAATGCTAAGTTTTCTGGTTTAAAATGAAATGCTAAGCGACTGCATTTCATTTATTTATTTAAATATCTAGTAGCTTATACCTGTATATAGCGGCACACTTAAATCACAGATATGCTTATTTCTTTATGTGATGAGAACATATAAAAATTTCTAAATAGAGCACTAAGCTTACAAATAATAAATCTGATATACTAGAAAGCATCACTATATTGAGCTTTCGTAGAAAGCTCCAATGTTAAAAAGCATTCTTATCTTAATATATTTAGTTTGAAATAAATAACAAAAACAATAATTGTTACTAGTTTTGGAAGAAACTTCTTAATTCCTCATATTTGATCCTTTTGCTGATCCAGTTTTGGTCCAATCTTTGATTTTTGCTCATTGTTGGACAATTCGGAATTGCAGAAACAAAATTATTTTATACTTCTTCTGGTAAATCTTTTTCGTCACTTTGTTTTAACACATTTTCATTATTTTATAAGTTGTCAGGTAAGAGAGGTTGGGATTTGAACATCAAGTGTCTAGACTAGAGGCTGATGGGCAAGTGGAGGAGCAGGCAGGAAATGAAGTCTGAATTTTATGTTTCATTTTTTGTTATGTTTTGCTCATGAATGTATGTTTTGTGGGTTTCGATGTTATTAGGGATTTAGTTTGCTTAGGGGGTCATTGGGGCTTTATTTTGTAGTTGCAGTGTTCCACTGTTGACTGGTTTACTATTATTTTCTTGGCACTTTGTATGACTTAATCGTTTCCGAAAAGTAATGGAAACAGTGGGTATTTTCCTGCGTTGGTTTAATATCTTAATTTTTTAGATAGGTTATTTGAATTTACCAGCTTTCATTGAGAGTGCGTTCAAAATTAGAATTATATTCTTTTATTTGCCAAATTTCCATGAATCTCCTATCAAGCATGCTCGCAATTGCGTACATACGGTGTATGAATTGTTGAATAAACATTAAATGATATTTTTAGTGGACTTTAATTTAGAAGTTAGTGGAAGATAAAAGGTCAAGAGTTTTTTGAAGTTGAAAGGCCAAGGGGTGATATAGGAGATAGTGGGGTTTTATGGCCATAACTAGATTTTATTATTTTCAGTTTTAGAAGAGTATGCTAATGCCTATAAATAGATTGTTCTTTCTATTGGAAGAACACAACTCAAGAGAAATATAAAAAGTTAAATAGTTCAAGTGAGTTATATTAGAGAGAGTTGAAAAAGACTTGAAAATAATATAGTAGTAGTGGGTTAATTCAGTCTTCAAATTGGTATCAGAGCCAATGGCGAATTTGACGGGTCAAATGCCGTTACCACGACTAACAAAGGCGAACTACGAGAACTGGAGCATTCAAATGAAAGCTCTTCTCGGATCTCAAGATGCATGGGAGGTGGTCGTAGAAGGTTTAGAAGAACCAACAAATACCACGGGATATACGGCGGCTCAAAACAAGGCGTTGAAAGAGGCGCGATCGAAGGATAAGGCGACACTATACATGTTGTTCCGTGTCGTTGACGAGTCGGGCTTTGAGAAGATTGCCGGTGCAACTACTTCAAAAGAAGCGTGGGACATTTTAAGAAAAGTGTTCAAAGGAGCCGACCGAGTAAAGCAAGTGCGACTCCAAACTCTTCGTGGCGAGTTGGAGAGCATGAAGATGGAGTCGGAAAGTGTATCTGACTACATCACGCGTGTACAAGTCGTGGTGAATCAACTCATTCGTAATGGCGAAGCGTTAACCGATGCGCGAGTTGTGGAGAAGATTTTGAGATCATTAACCGACAATTTTGAGAATGTTGTGTGCGCAATAGAAGAGTCAAAAGACCTTGCGACGCTCACAGTCGACGAGCTCGTCGGTTCTCTCGAGGCACACGAGCAACGTAAGAAGAAGAAGGAGGAGGAGATACTCGAAGAAGCACTTCAAACCAAGGCGTCAATCAAAGATGAAAAGGTACTCTATTCTCAAAACTTTCGAGGTAGAGGACGTGGTAGTAAAGGTCGAGGAAATGGTCACGGTAGTAGAGGTCATGGTCAAGAAGGATATTATGAGGAGAATGGACAATCAAGCCAACAAAATTGGCGTGGAAGAGGACGCGGTCGTGGGAGAGGCGGCCAATCAAATTATTCCAACATCGAGTGCTACAAATGTAAAAAATATGGTCACTATGCGAATGATTACAACTCCGACAAGTGTTACAATTGTGGCAAGGTGGGGCATTTCGCGAAAGAATGTCGAGTCGAGAAAAAGGTGGAAGAGACAACCAATCTAGCCACGGAAGATGAGGTGAAAGAAGGTTTACTCTTGATGGCTCACAACGAAGTCAACATCGACAACAACACGGTGTGGTACCTCGACTCGGGTGCAAGCAATCACATGTGCGGGAACAAACAATTGTTCAAGGAGATGCGAAAAGTTGAAGATGGACACGCATCTTTTGGAGATGCGTCGAAGGTCGAGGTCAAAGGCCAAGGTACGGTTTGTTACTTACAAAAGGATGGCTTGATAGGATCAATCCAAAATGTGTATTACGTACCATACCTCAAAACCAACATTTTGAGTATGGGGCAACTCATGGAGAAAGGTTACTCGGTACTTATGAAAGACCGGATACTACACTTGAAAGATAAGCAAGGGCACTTAGTCGCTAGAGTCGAGATGGGGAGGAATCAGATGTACAAACTCAATTTGAGAAGCGTGCGAGAAAAATGTTTACGAGTCAACGTAGAAGACAAGGCGTCGCTGTGGCATCTCCGGTTTGGTCACCTACATCATGGTGGTCTAAAAGAGTTAGCAAAGAAGAACATGGTGCATGGGCTACCCGACATGGACTACGAGGGAAAATTTTGTGAAGAATGTGTGCTTGGCAAGCAAGCAAGAACCCCGTTTCAAAAGAAGGCAGAATATCGAGCTAAGCAACCTCTCGAGTTGATTCATACCGACATATGTGGACCAATTACCCCCGAATCTTTCAGCGGTAAACGGTATTTCATTTCCTTTATCGATGATTTCTCCCGAAAAACTTGGGTTTATTTTCTGAAAGAAAAATCCGAGGCATCCGAGGTGTTTAAAAAGTTCAAAGTGATGGTGGAGAAGGCGACTGGTAGACACATCAAAGCTGTACGATCTGATAGAGGTGGCGAGTATACTTCGACGGCTTTCATGGAGTATTGCGAGGAGCAAGGCATAAGGCGATTTCTAATCGCACCGTACATTCCTCAACAAAATGGTGTGGCCGAGAGGAAGAACCGGACCATTCTCGACATGGTTCGGTCAATGCTCAAGAGCAAAAGGATGCCAAAGGAATTTTGGGCGGAAGTCGTGCAATGTGCCATCTATGTGCAAAATCGAGGTCCACATGCGAAGTTGGATGATCAAACACCACAAGAGGCATGGAGCGGACAAAAGCCGACAATTTCTCATATCAAAGTGTTCGGTAGTGTGGCTTATGCACACGTACCGGATCAACGAAGAACGAAGCTTGAAGACAAAAGCAAAAGGTATATTTTTATTGGGTATGATGAGAAGACAAAAGGATACAAGCTACTCAACCCGATAAGCAAGAAGGTGATGGTGAGTCGTGATGTGCGAGTAAATGAAGCAAGCGAGTGGGACTGGAACAATTCGACGGAAGTTATCATCGAAGTTGGAGAATCATCAATCATTGCACCAACAAGTAGACCAACAAACTCCGAAACTACCGATGATGAAGATGAACCACGACAACCTAAAATGCGAAGTTTGCAAGATTTGTATGATTCGACAAATGAGGTACACCTTGTATGTCTTTTAGCAGATGTTGAAAATATCAGCTTTGAAGAGGCGGTGCGAGACAAAAAGTGGCAAACTGCCATGAACGAGGAGATTAATGCGATTGACCGCAACAACACATGGGAGCTAGCGGAATTGCCAAAAGGAAGTCAGCCTATTGGTGTGAAGTGGGTGTTCAAGAAAAAGATGAATGCTCAAGGCGAGATAGAACGTTACAAGGCGCGACTTGTTGCGAAGGGATACAAGCAAAAGGTAGGAATCGACTATGACGAGGTGTTTGCTCCTGTTGCAAGAATGGAGACAATCCGATTACTCATTTCACAAGCTGCTCAATTCAAATGGCCGATATTTCAAATGGATGTCAAGTCAGCTTTCTTGAATGGTGTGCTCAAAGAAGATGTCTACATCGAACAACCACCCGGGTACATGAAAGTCGGAGAAGATAAGAAGGTGCTAAAATTGAAGAAGGCATTTTACGGGTTAAAGCAAGCATCGAGGGCATGGAATACACGTATCGATACATATTTCAAGGAGAACGAGTTCAAGCAATGTCCCTACGAGCATGCCCTTTACGTAAAGAAGAATGGAGGTAACATGTTATTTGTTGCTCTTTATGTCGATGACCTCATTTTTATGGGTAACAATGATGAGATGATAGAAGAGTTTAAGGGCACAATGACACGGGAATTTAAGATGACAGATTTGGGCTTGATGAAGTTTTTTCTTGGTTTGGAGGTTAGACAAGTAGAGACAGGTATCTTTGTATCACAGGAGACATATGCAAAGAAGATTTTGAAGAAGTACAAGATGGCAAATTGCAACCCAGTATCAACACCAATGGAACCAGGTGCAAAACTCTCGAAATTCGATGGAGGAGAACAAGTTGACGCAAGCAAATATCGGAGTTTGGTGGGAAGTCTTCGCTATCTCACATGCACAAGGCCGGACCTTCCGTTAAGTGTCGGCATTGTAAGTTGGTTCATGGAGGAGCCGGTTTATTCACATTGGAAGGCGTTGAAGCGAATCCTACGGTACATCCAAGAACGGTGTCACTCGGTTTGTTCTACTCGAAAGCAGAAGATTACAAGTTGGTTGGCTACTCCGATAGCGATTGGTGCGGAGACATAGACGATCAGAAAAGTACATCGGGATATGTGTTTTTTATGGGAGATACTGCATTTACTTGGCTTTCAAAGAAGCAACCGATCGTGACGCTCTCGACGTGTGAAGCTGAATATGTGGCAGCATCTTGGTGTGTATGTCATGCAATATGGCATAGAAATTTGTTGAGCAAGATGGAGCTAAAGCAACTAGGTGCAACTGTTATTCAAGTTCACAACAAATCAGCAATCGAGTTGGCAAAGAATCCGGTGAATCATGAGAGAAGCAAACACATCGATGTTCGTTTTCACTTTATCCGAGATCATGTGAAGGAAGGAAGTGTGGAATTGGTACATGTGGCAAGTCAGGATCAAGTTGCGGATATCTTCACAAAACCGCTACTAAAAATACTTCTCGACAAATGCAAGAAGATGATTGGCATGACGGATGGTAGAAGCATTTAAGTTTATGGGGGAGTTTTGTTGAATAAACATTAAATGGTATTTTTAGTGGGTTTTAATTTAGAAATCAGTAGAAGATAAAAGGTCAAGAGTTTTTTTGAAGTTGAAAGGCCAAGAGGTGATATAGGAGATAGTGGGGTTTTATGGCCATAATTAGATTTTATTATTTTCAGTTTTAGAAGAGTATGCTAATGCCTATAAATAGATTAAGAACACAACTCAAGAGAAATATAAAAAGTTAAATAGTTCAAGTGAGTTCTATTAGAGAGAGTTGAAAAAGACTTGAAAATAATATAGTAGTAGTGGGTTAATTCAGTTTTCATGAATATACTAACAATAATAACGTCATGCCAGATATCTCACTACTAGAATTGAAGTTATTTTCAAGGAGGGAAAACAAATTGTTGCATGAAGCTATTCATGCAATGAGTCAGTCAAATGGAGGCTACATGAAAAAAGTTTCATTGAGTTTGTGACACCCCTTGATACAAATAATAAATAGTTGCATGGAGTCATCTATGGAAGAGCTTTCATGCAAATATTTTAAGCGTATATACATTTGCATGTAATGAGTACTATTATTTGTAAGGAACTATATAGCATGCAACTACTTCTCCATGCAATACCTAAGTAATTCTAATTCTAATTAATTTCATCCTAATTTAAATAAAAAAAGAAAATCAGCAGACTGGGTACCATAATTGGAAAATAAAAATATTATCTTGAGATCTAGCTTTATGCGCTTATAGAAGTCTGTAAATTTTGTGGCAAGCCACTGACAAGCACTATCTCAGAACAACTCAACTACTAAATCAGAAATCAACACTAAAAGCTTGTTATATATGTCCATCTCACTGGCTATATAGCCACAGTGCCACACCATACAATTATATATGTATAGTATTACCTGCAAGGGTCCAGAATTCGAACCTTGAAACTACATTAATATTTTCCTTTTGAGATAACTAATTACATTAATCTAGACCAATCCGCAAGGTCTAGGATTCAAGTTCCACTTAGGGTTATTTTCAGAGTTGTGTGTGGGTGTGCGTTAAGTCTACGGGCAATGAATCGAAAAAAAATAATCCAAAATTCTTAAGTTATATTTTTTATAAAATATATGTTAGACATGTAAGAATTATTAATTATGGATTAAAGTCTAGCCCATAATTAATTAAAGATTGATGGCCCAGTCCAATTAGAGTAATATCTTGATTAATTATAGCCATTGGATGGAGCCTCCTCATTGCATCTATTAATCTTTGGTGGCTGAGATTAAATAGAACTCTCTAATAAGGAATGTCCTCTCTCTCCTATGCCATAACAGAAAACATAATTGTAAAAACGTTTTTTGCTCTTGACTGAAAGGAGACCACCATCCTAGAGCACAATAGAAAGAGAGAGAAACATCTCCTTGTGCAGGAAATCAACTCTCTTCAAGGAAGGTTGTAAGGAGGGCTGCACAACAAGGAAAACACGCAAGGTGCAGAAAATTCCAGCAAGACGTTGGTGCAGTTTTCTTGAAGTTTCTCATCCGGAAAAGCACTTCTCGCAAGGAGAAATTATAGCAATCATGGACAAAGGTAAATCCCTATATTAGTGTTAATTTTATAGAGGTTTTTGGTGATTTTATGGAATTCTAAAGGTCCTAAAGGCTGCTCACTAATTGATTGACCTTTCCGCATTATAGATGATTAAAGATGATAATTGTTTATTAAAGTTGAATTGTTATGTGATATGAATTATTGCAAATATCATATTACATGTGGTATCAGAGCATGGTTGAAGAATTCCATAAAATTCCATGAAAGTTTGATGAATTGCTTAATTTAGGGGCCAATAACGGTTTTCGGTTCAATTGAACTTTTTCTTCATAATTTTGATTGCCAAAGTGATTGGATTATGAGAAATAGTTTGAATTATGGATAATCAAAATATTTAGGCCAAATTCCAGTTTCATGGTTGAAAGAATTGATCAGAACAGTAGAAAACGAGAAATTCTTTGAAAAGATGTCAAGATCGTTAATAACGATCTAGAACGTTATTAACGATCATATATCGTTAATAACGATCAGTGTTAATTTTCAAAATTTTGAACTGAATTGAGATCGTTAATAACGATCATGAACGTTAAATAACGATCTCCACTGGAGTTTTTGATTTTTTTTTTTATTTGGGTTGTATAGTTCGTTATTAACGATCAGAGTTCGTTAGGTAACGATCTCCACTGTTGATTCTACCCAAATTTATTGAAATATTTTGATTTTGAGCCGAATAATTATGGTTAATATCTAGTTATATATTAATGATAATGGTACCCTATATTAACGCAAATATAACTAGTTTATTATGAATTTACATAATTTTTATTGGATAGTCCAAAGATTATCACAAATTGTGTTTATTCAAAATTAAGTGGTGTTTTAATTATTAAGTTAGTAGTTGATCATCCAAAGATGACAATTTGAACTAACGACAATTGAATACCAATTAAAGAATAGAATTAGAATAGATATATTATAGTTATATTATTTATTCATTAAAGTTTTTAATATGGTAATAAGCCCCAAAGGGTAATTATGATATTAATTTTAAAGTAGTTGTTTCTTCCGAATCTGAGTTTAAGTTATAAAATAGGAATTAAAGTGTTCACCTTAAAGTTTCCTATTTCTAAGTCAATTATATGATCTAATTAAAGTTTTTCCTTGTCCTTTCTTTTATGGAATTTAGCTCCATTCCCTGTCTCAATGCAATCGCATGCAAGTTCTGTGGTTGTCTATAATGGACTTAACTTTGCTGAATGGTCTGAGCAAGTGAGTTTCCATCTTGGGGCGCTAGACCTAGATCTGGCATTACTGGAAGACAAGCCACCGGCACTAACGAGGACCAGTTTAACTGCTGAGAAAAATCTCATGAACAACTGGATTCGTTCTAACAGGTTGTGCCTCATGTTTATGAAAATGACTGTTGCGGGGAACATTAAAGTTTCGCTTCCCGAAGTTGAGACAGCTAAGGAATTTATGGAAGAGTTAAAGAAAAGATCCAAAACTGCTGACAAATCATTAGCTAGTACACTTATGGCTCAACTTACCACCATGAAGTACGATGGTAAGAGTACTATGCATGATCACATTTTGGAGATGACTTCCCTAGTTGCCAAACTCAAAACTATAGGTATGACAGTTGATGACTCTTTTTTTATTCAATTCATCATAAACTCATTACCGAAAGAAGTTTATGGTCCGTTCCACATGACTTATAATCTGAACAAAGATGTGTGGACATTAAATGAATTGACTAATCAATTAATTGAGGAGTCGAGGCGTCTTGGACCGTATAAGCCTCACACTGTCAACTTTGCAAATGATCATGAAGCGGGTAGTTCTAAAGGCAAATCATCAAGTTCTAAAGGCAAGAATAAAAGTAACTCTGCCATGAAAGTTGGAGCTAAGGGTAAGTGTCACTTCTGTCACAAGACGGGACACATTAAGAAAGATTGCCCGAAGCGTAAACAGTGGTTCGAAAAGAAAGGTATGAATAATACTTTTGTTACATATGAATCACATTTAATTGATGTTCCAAAGAATACTTGGTGGGTTGATTCAGGTTCTACTACTCACATTTCTAACAACTTACAGGGATTTCTTTCGATCCAAACCACAAACCACGCAAGTGAGCGGTTCGTGATAATGGGAAACAAGTCTAAAGTTCCAGTAGAAGGTGTTGGTACATACCGACTTGTAATGAAAACTGGTTACTATTTGGATTTGTATGATTGTATGTATATTCCGTCATTTTCGAGGAACTTGTTATCTATCTCGAAAATGGATAATTGTATGTATACATTTAAATTTGGATTTGGATTGTTTAGTGTGTATAAAGATAATTGCTTAATTGGTAATGGCAGTTTGATTGATGGTTTATACAAATTAGATTTAAATGATGATTATGTGAAATCCATTAATGAGAATTACAATGTTGGAATGAAAAGAGCTTTCATTGATGAAAAATCTGCTTATTTGTGGCACAAACGCTTAGGTCACATATCAAAAGAGCGTATTCAACGACTCGTAAAATGTGATGTATTGCCGAGTCTTGATTTTACAGATTTAAATGTGTGTATTGATTGTATTAAAGGAAAAAAAACAAAGCACACAAAGAAAGGTGCCACTCGTAGCAGTAATTTATTAGAGATAATACATACCGATATTTGCGGTCCATTCGATGTTCCCACTTTTAATAGTGAAAAGTACTTCATCACTTTTACAAATGATTATTCACGTTATGGATACATTTATCTACTTAATGACAAGTCTCAATCATTAGAAGCTCTTAAGGAGTTTATAACAGAGGTTGAGAGACAGTTAGATAAACGTGTAAAAATCATTCGTTCTGATCGTGGTGGTGAATTTTATGGAAAATATACCGAAGCAGGTCAAAATCCTGGTCCATTCGCTAAGTTTTTAAAAGAACGTGGTATAGTTGCACAATATACGATGCCCGGTACACCGCAACAGAATGGTGTAGCCGAACGCCGTAATCGTACATTAATGAATATGGTTAGAAGTATGTTAAGTCATGCTAATATACCTAAGTCTTTGTGGATGTATGCATTGAAAACTGCCGTGTATTTATTGAATCGGGTTCCAAGCAAAGCAGTGGAGAAAACTCCATTTGAATTGTGGACTGGAAGGAAACCGAGTTTAAGGCATATACATGTGTGGGGTTGTCCTGCTGAAATACGGTTGTACAATCCAAATGAAAAGAAATTGGATTTTAAAACTATTAGTGGGTTCTTTATTGGTTATCCACAGAAATCAAAGGGGTATATGTTTTATTGTCCTAACCATAGTACGCGTATAGTTGAGTCGGGAAATGCTAAATTCATTGAAAATGATGAGTTTAGTGGGAGTTCTTCAATTCAGTCCAATGCTGAAATTAATGAAATAAATGAGCAAATTATAGAAACATTGCCCATTGAACCAGTGGTACAAGTTCCAAATGTTGCTATGCGACATTTTAATGTTCGGAATGATGTTCCAATAAATGAAGAAGAACAACCTCAAGACGATCAACCAAATGTAATCAATGAGCCATTAAGAAGATCCGTGCGTGAGCATAGATCGGCTATTTCTGATGATTACTTGGTTTATTTACAAGAGTCTGAAATTGATTCTAGAATTGAAGATCCTACGACTTATAAAAGGGCGTTAGAATCCAAAGAATCGCAACAATGGATTGATGCTATGAAAGATGAGTTAAATTCTATGGCACAGAATGATGTATGGGATTTGGTTGAATTACCTAAAGGATCCAAATCTGTTGGATGTAAATGGATCTACAAAATCAAGTATGATCAAAATGGTAATATCGAAAAGTACAAAGCCCGATTAGTTGCCAAAGGATTTACTCAAAAAGAAGGCATTGATTACACAGAAACTTTTTCCCCGGTTTCTAGAAAAGATTCGTTGCGCATTATTCTGGCATTAGTGGCTCATTATGATCTTGAGCTACATCAAATGGATGTCAAAACAGCGTTCTTAAATGGTGAACTTAACGAAGAAGTGTATATGGATCAGCCTGTAGGTTTTTCAATTAGTGGGAGTAACGGTGAAAACTTGGTATGTAAATTGAAAAGGTCAATATATGGACTAAAACAAGCTTCCCGTCAATGGTATCTCAAGTTCAATGACATTATTACTTCTTATGGTTTTAAGGAAAATGTTGTTGATCGTTGTATATACATGAAGGTTAGTGGGAGTAAGATTATATTTTTGGTCTTATATGTTGACGATATCTTATTGGCAACTAATGATTTAGGTCTTCTAAGTGATACAAAAAGATTTCTTTCAAAACATTTCGAAATGAAAGATATGGGTGAGGCAAACTATGTGATTGGGATAGAAATATTCCGGGATCGTTCACATGGTATATTGGGTTTGTCTCAAAAGGCCTATATTAATAAAATTCTTGAAAGATTTCGAATGGAAAATTGTTCAGCAGGTATTGTTCCAATTCAGAAAGGTGATAGTTTCTCGGAGCTTGATCAATGTCCTAAATCTGAATTAGAGAAGGAACAAATGAAAAGTATTCCATATGCATCAATTGTTGGCAGTCTCATGTACGCACAGACCTGTACAAGACCAGACATAAGTTTTGCTGTAGGTATGCTCGGGAGATACCAAAGTAATCCCGGTATGGAGCATTGGAAAGCAGCAAAGAAAGTGATGCGTTATCTTAAAAGGACAAAAGATCATATGTTGACATATAGAAGATCTCATGAACTGGAGGTCATTGGGTACTCAGACTCGGACTTTGCCGGATGCAAAGACACGAGGAAATCCACTAATGGTTTTCTCTATTTATTGGCCGGAGGAGCAATATCATGGAAAAGCGCCAAACAGTCGATTATAGCTACTTCAACTATGGAGGCTGAATTCGTAGCTTGCTTTGAGGCTATGGTTCAAGGTTTATGGCTTAGGAAATTTATTGCTGAATTGAAGGTCGTGAATAGCATTGAAAGACCATTAAAGATTTATTGTGATAATTCCGCAGCCGTATTTTATAGCAAGAATGATAAGTACTCGAAAGGTGCAAAGCACATGGAACTTAAGTACTTGTCAGTTAAAGATGAAGTAAAGAAACAAACGGTTTCAATACAACATATCAGCACGAATCTCATGATAGCTGATCCTTTGACGAAAGGATTGCCACCCAAGCAATTTGGTGAACTAGTAATGAAAATGGGTGTAGTAAATCGTGATAATATGTATGTTGTATGATATTATTTGTATATTTGTTGAATAGATTGATCAAAGACAAATATTTATTGTGTTTGTTTGTGATATTCCTTAAGTTTATATTATTGCATTAATATTATTGTTTGTTAAACAAAAGGAATCCGTTTTCGAAATGAAAACATTATAGTGGATATTAAAGTAAGCCTTTGAAAGATTTGTAATTATGTCGATGTGTCATCGTGGTACATAGAAGGAATTGAGTAGAGTGAAAGATTGCTCATGCCCGCTATGACTCGTGACATTTAGATGTAATTATAAATATTAAAGATCGCTTGGTACAGTTAAACATAAGAGATTGCAATTTAAAGAAGTTTGTACTGGACCAAGTGGGAGAATGTAAGAATTATTAATTATGGATTAAAGTCTAGCCCATAATTAATTAAAGATTGATGGCCCAGTCCAATTAGAGTAATCTCTTGATTAATTATAGCCATTGGATGGAGCCTCCTCATTGCATCTATTAATCTTTGGTGGCTGAGATTAAATAGAACTCTCTAATAAGGAATGTCCTCTCTCTCCTATGCCATAACAGAAAACATAATTGTAAAAACGTTTTTTGCTCTTGACTGAAAGGAGACCACCATCCTAGAGCACAATAGAAAGAGAGAGAAACATCTCCTTGTGCAGGAAATCAACTCTCTTCAAGGAAGGTTGTAAGGAGGGCTGCACAACAAGGAAAACACGCAAGGTGCAGAAAATTCCAGCAAGACGTTGGTGCAGTTTTCTTGAAGTTTCTCATCCGGAAAAGCACTTCTCGCAAGGAGAAATTATAGCAATCATGGACAAAGGTAAACTCTTATATTAGTGTTAATTTTATAGAGGTTTTTGGTGATTTTATGGAATTCTAAAGGTCCTAAAGGCTGCTCACTAATTGATTGACCTTTCCGCATTATAGATGATTAAAGATAATAATTGTTTATTAAAGTTGAATTGTTACGTGATATGAATTATTGCAAATATCATATTACAAGACATTGTAAAGCAGATTCCAACCCTGAAAAGAAAAAGGGAGTATATTTAAATGAACCATTGATGAAGCATTATTTCAGAACTAATAATGAATGAATCCTGAAATTAGGGGTGGTAGGGAAAAGGCTTAATATATGTGTAACTTTGTAGCTAGGTCATATTTGATAGGGATAGGTCTTTTTACAGGTGGTTTGGTGTTTTAAGTGGGGCATCAAGGGTACTTTCATACTCTCACCCCACATATATAAAGGAACAAAAGATATGCTTTTTTTTAAAAGAAAAACAACGGTTTATTCGACATAATATATGCAAGTTATACCAAGCATATAGATCTGGATCGATCACTTAAAACAAGAAATACCTAATTTGTTCAAAATACAACTCCTTTTGTAATATCTGGAGCTGTGAAATTTCGAGGATTTTTCATTTCATCAAAATAAATTACTTCAACAGAAAATCAGTGTCGTAAAAAATGAACATAAGGAAAATAAGATGAGTCTGGGCTTTTGGAGAGGAACCGATGAAAAAGGCTTCGTAGCTAGTTTGTTGCTCTTTTTTTCAAATGGATAATAGTACTTAATTCGTGACAGGCCTAAACTTTTAGAAACTATGATCTTCTCTTTTGATAAAGGGGCTATGCCAGCTTCTCTAATCAGCCCAAAACAACTCGGGACCGCTGCGGCGAGAAAGTTTTAGATAACACAAATCAGAATTTATAGTGGTTAATTTTTTGTGTTCTCAGCATTTAATCCTCAATATTCAAAATTATTGTGCGCAGGTTATACACAAATTTAATCCTCAATATTCAAAATTATTGCTTAATGAGGGATGGGAGTGTTAAATTTGAGAGATATAAATATATCATTGATGTGCAAATAGATGTGGAGGCTACTAGACCCTTAATGCAAAGGGTGATGGAAACATATATTGTTAGCTAAATACAGTAAAATACAAAACAAGCAAATTTGGTCAAATTTTTGGACTAATCTACAAAAAATACATGTACATTGTTAAAGCTAACAGACAAATAGAATTAGAAAATGAAATGGATACAAAATTCTGAAAAGATAGATGGATAGGAGAGGTTCCATTTCATATTCAGTACCATGACATATATGAGATTTGTAACCAGAAAAACACTATTCTATTGTTAAAGAAATTATGATATCTGGAGCTAGATTGACCTTTAGAAGAAATTTATCACATTGCCAAATAAAAGATTTGGGGGAACTGCAAAATAGTGCTTTGAAATGTTTGCCTCTTAACAATGAAATGGATAAAGTGTACTGAAACAATAAGAAGGACAAAATATCACTAAACAAAGGAATATATAACTAGATAATTGATAGAGGGATTATTGAGACTAACTTTCAGATTATATGGCAAATGCAGGTGTCCATGAAGATCAAGATTTTCTTATGGTTGGTTGCCAAAAACAAAATTTTAATTAAATCCAACTTGATGAAGAGATGATGGAAAGCGAGAACAATTGCCGTTATCGTGAATATCAAGAAACAATTACACATTTGTTCTTTAGATGTGCTGGTAGTAAGCCAATTTGGAAATGGATAGTGGGTACAGAAAATCAAGTGCCACAACAGTTAATAGATTTGCATACCAGTCTGCTACCTTTGAACAAAAAAGAAAAAGAAATCATAGTTAATATATATTCTGTTGTAATGTGGGTGATTTAGACAACAAGAAATGATTCAATTTTTAATAATGCCAAAACAAAGTCAATAAAGAGGATGCTGATTAAGATCAAATACTTCTCTATCTATTGGGCAGGATTAAACAAAGAAGAATACCAAGAAGAGATAAAAGCATGGTGACAGGCTAAGGAGGAGAAGGAAAAGGCAATGATATCAGCTAGAGAGGGAGCTAGAGGCATGGAGCATCAACTGAGCATGGAGATGCAAGGGATCAGCACTTGAAAAGTTGATTGAACTATATACATGTGTGGTGCAGTTAGAAGTAGATATGCAGTTAGTTAGTAAACAGAAAGTGAAGTTTGTTTTTGTGTGTTTAAAGACTCAGTGTTTAGGGAATATTGTAATAATGAAGGAGCTTTTAAACTCTAGATAAGATTGATGCGTCGGTATCTAAGATATGTGTACCAATGCAAGAACATGATGTTATCAGGTAGATGATGGGTTTGGATGATGGTGGAGACAAAGTTAGTTTTAGTTTTCTTCCTTTCAATGAATGAAATGGAAAGGTGGGGATGTTTTTCCTGCTTGTTTTCAAAAAAAAATTATTGCTTAATTTAATTTATGTGCAGGTTAATTATAGGCTATTTCCAGTTTACAATACGGTTTTAATTAAAGGCCCACTTTGTATTAGAGGTTTTTTTGGGAAATTATGTTTTTTTGTAAAAAAAAAAAAACAAAAAAATTGTGTTTTTGTCAACAAGAAATCTTCTCTCTCTAAATTGCCAACCTAAACACCACTAATTTATGAAAATGTCACACTTCTCTTTTTTATAACTTCTGCAAAAATAAAAATATGATTTTATCTAAAAGCCCAAGATATCCTCACCACTTCATTCCCTTCATCTCCAATCCCTCCCCTCCCCTCCTCCCTGCACACTCTCCTTCTCACCTCCCTTTCCTCCTTCCAAGACCCCTGCGTCTCCCCTCCCCATTCCACCCTATGCCCGCTTAGTGCTGCAATAAAAATTCGTAGTTCGTAATCGTTCCAGTTCGATTCGAGAAAAGTTCGAAATTAGTTCGTTCAAAATCAGTTCGAAACTAATTTCAAAAGAATCTAGTTCGAAATGATTTTGAATCAAACTCAAACTAGGATCGGTTCGTTCGAAACTGTTTGTGAACTAAAACATTTCGAATCTTGAGAAGATATTAATCGTCAAATGATATTAAGACTAGGCTTAACATTTTAACCATAATA
Organism: Eleocharis quinqueflora; assembly: GCA_964058865.1. Classification (NCBI taxonomy): domain Eukaryota; kingdom Viridiplantae; phylum Streptophyta; class Magnoliopsida; order Poales; family Cyperaceae; genus Eleocharis; species Eleocharis quinqueflora. The sequence goes on along the minus strand of CAXKVX010001694.1, from coordinate 175,762 downwards.
TTACTATCAAGTTTCATAAAAGAAAATAGAAATATATACAGATGCAGATCCAAGATTTTCGATAAGATAGGACAAGATTTAAACATTAAAAATATTATTATAATTAATTTTGAGTTATATTTGTTTTCTAAATCTTTCACATAAAATTATAATTTTAGAGGTGTATTTTTGCAATTCAAATTATAAATATTTTAAAAAAATTATAAATTCAATGATACATTTTGTGAGACTTTTCTTTCCAGGATAGAGCACTTGCCCTATCCTGGAAAGAGTTGGATTTGCCCCTGAATATATATCAAACAAGTTGATATATTGAAAGGTTTATCCTTAGTGCAAATTGTTTCATGCGGTCGTACTTGACAAACTGGCACATGTTGGATAGCACTGATATATCCACTGGAATTTATGTGGCTTTGCCCCCATCTTTTGCCCATGGATGAGCTGAAAAGAAAAGAAAAGTGATAATCTATTGGTTATTCAAATATTGTTGAATTAGGAATGTCCATCCTCAATTACTCACTGAATTTGATTTTCCTTCTATGCATAATTGGGCAAAAATCACAAGTGTAAACAACAATAGTACTTTCTCGGAATACATTAGATTGCTTATTGTGGGTTCATGTGACTTGCATGTACTGGTGCATGGTAGCATACAACTTTTTCTTAATGCTTGTGAATGTGTGAAAAAAGTGACTAGTGGGGTTGTAAGTGCTGATAAAGGAGATATTGAAAATAAAGACGGTTGGAGGAGAATGGAGAGGCGGCGTAGGAGAATAGGGAGGGGGCGGGTGGAGGAGGAGGCAGGCGGAGGGGAATGGGTTGGGGAGATTGAGAGGAATTGAGAGGAGAGACGGAGGGGTCTAGGAAGGAGGAGAGTGAGGTGAGGAGGAGAGTGTGCAGAGAGTAGGGGAGGAGAGGGATGAGATTAGAGGTGAAGGGGATAAAGTGGTGAAGATATTTTAATCTTCAAGACAAAAGTCAGATTTTTTATTTTTCTAGAAATGATAAAAATGAGAATAGTGATCTTTTAGGACAGCATTTTAGCAAGTAGAATTTTTTAATGAAAAAACTTAATTTCTCCTTATTTCTTTTTTTAATAAGTCGACATTGCCTACCACTTCCTTTTCACGAATGAAAAGAAGCAAAATACAACGATCTTCCAATGAAACAATCAAACCCCCAAATCAACCCTGATCTAACCATCCACATCTACCCTCTTTACCAAAAACTAAAGCAAAATTGTACTAGCAGTACCATAATTTTTGGTACCAACACACTATCATATCGAAACTTTCATTGTCTGATTATCCTATTATATCTAATTATATAGAACCAACAAACAAGAGAAATTGTACGAAAAAACTTTGTATTAGAGAGGTTAGATCGACATTCAATATGAATGTCAAATTTTTCTCTAAGCGTTTGCTGGAAGTTGAACCTAGATATTAGCTATATATATGAGGACACCACATTGTTTTTTTCACTTGGTAATAATACAATTTTCCCTCGAATTATTTTTCACTTGGATTCTTTTAAACGCTTTTATTAGTTTCCATTCAGATTTGACTTAGCATTCGTTATTTTCTCCAGCTGCATTACTGGATTTCATCTGATTTCTGATATAAATAAAACAAAATAAATGAAGCAAGTTCTCAAAATATTAATATCATAAATGCCCTAAAGTTTCACATGAAAGAGTATCATACTTGATATACAAGATACTTTAAGTGCATACAGCTTCTTTCGCTTTGCAAATCAACAAATTTTAATCAATTTGGTGCGGGATTTCAATATAAACAGATAAAACTAATCGGAAAAAAATGTGAATTTAATGAAGAAATAAATTAACAATAATCTTAAAGAGACGTGCAAACAATTGAAGCCTTACAGGACAAATGCCTTTTCTTATTGTGAATTTATTCTTGGTTCAAAATGAGAACAGTTCAAAAAACTCTCATCGGACCTGAACTATCGTACAAAGCATAAAAGCAACATTTGATTTTGATGCAATATTGTTAAGAAATAAAGATAGAATAGTGGGTACTGTTAGGCCTCAGAAGCCACTGTTGGCTGTCAAGTCATCATAGGCCTAAATAGGAAAAGAGCCAAGGATTATAAAAATCTAGGCTACTATTTCAGTTTTGACTTTTAACTCAGATTAGATCTTTTAGCCGTTAGTTTACCGTTGGATAACATGTATATAAGGCACTGCTGCCCTGTAAACATTCAACTTACTTGATACAATAAATATACAAAATACTCTTTTATATTTCAACATGGTATCAGAGCAGACCTGACTGCTCATCATATACCCAATATTTCTCCAAGCCAATATACTGATCTCCTTCTGAGATCTGATCATACTCTCACACCAAAGCCACATTTTCATACCAGAATATTCTTTCCTGAGCCAATATTAGATCATAGTCCCACAACAATAAACCAATCATACCAGCAATATACCAGACTCAATACCTGAGCTCTGGACCATACCAATAAACCAACCATACCAGTAAGATACTGGTAGATATCAGTTCATTAGCTTACCAAGATGTCTCAGACCAGAAATACCACAACTCACATCAAACCAACTGCATGGCACTGGGAACTATGTCCCATGGGCCAGGTCAGTGACACTAGCTCTCAGTGGCAAACAAAAACTTGGGTTCATCACAGGAACCAAAGAAAAACCGATACCAGCCAATCCTGCAAACTCAACGAAAGAAGAAAGTGAGAAACTAGAAGAATGGCAATCTCAAGATCATTTAATCATGTACCTGGTTGCTAAATTCAATGGAAAAACCGATCGCAAATATGATGATGTACCTGAAATCCTCAAAGGAAATCTGGAAAAAAAGCTAAAACCAGGTATGGAAGCCAACAAAACTATGCTCACATATACACACTAAAGAAAGAGTTCGTGAGTATCAGGAGAAAGCCTAATCAAACCAACAATCAACTCGTTACCGAGATAATGACCAAATGGGAAGAGCTAAACAGCTACTTACCCCCAACAGAAAACCCAGCAGAAATCGAGAAAAGAAACGAATTGGAACTGGCTTTCACCTACCTGAGAGCTTTAGATCCAAGCTATGAGAACATAAGGTCTCAACTGCTCCTCTCAACCGAGACCCTCACCTTCGACAAAGTAGTTGCTCAGATCCAGCAAGAGGAGTCACGGCGTGCGCTCATGAACCCCGTGCCAGCCATCGACGAACCAGAGAGTAAGGCGTTTGCCATAAAGGGCCGAAACCTTTACCCTAGGTACGAAGGCGGCACAAGACAGAGCCACCATGCAAAGAGGTGCGATCATTGTCGAAAGGAGGGCCACGTGAAGAGTGAGTGCTGGTTTTTGCATCCAAACCTCAGGCCGAAGCACTGGATTGACAAAGAAAGAGGCGAAGGAATAGAGAGACAGGGGGAGCGATTAAACCGATGGAAGAACGAATCGGGAGAGAGAAAGGGGCTCACTACCGCGGTAAATCAAGGGAGTCATGGACCCGGTGCACAAACTCAGCAATGCGCCACTGAGACCAACGCTGGAGCAGATCCCCTGCAGATCATGATGCAACAATTATCCCTCCTGCTGGCCAGCAAAAAGGGTGAAAATCATGTGGTATAGCCCTAAACACAATATCTCATTCTAATTTTACTGAACTTATATTAGACTCCGGTGCTACCGATCACATGCTTTGTAACCAAAAATTATTTAGCGACCTAAAACTGTATAAAGATGGTCAAACCATTACGGTAGCCAATGGTACCAAAGTCCCAATAACTGGTGTTGGAACCATCGATCTCTTCTAAAAAAAATTAAGTAATGTATTATACATAGAAACACTTACAACAAATTTAATTTCAATCAGTAAACTGACGGAAGAATAAAATTGTAACATTATTTTTTCAAAAAAAAATGTTTTCTTCCAGGACCTAACAACAAAGAAGATGATTGGTGAATGAATTTGCAAAAATGGGCTTTATATTTTGAATAAAGAAAAATCTATTTTTTGTGCAAAAAGGGAGACTTGGTCATCCTTCCGACAAAGCTTTAAATTTTTTGTTCAAATTTCAAAATTTAGATTGTAGTAGTCGTGATATTTGCAAATTGGCAAGACAAACTCGGAAATCTTTTGGTTTATCTGATAGCAGGAGTGAACTGCCTTTTGAATTAATTCACTCCGATGTATGAGGGCCATCCCCAATTACCTCATATAACGGATATAATTATTTTGTTACTTTTATCGATGATTTTTCTAGAGCCACTTGGGTTTATTTACTAAAAAATAAAAGTGAAGTATTTTCATGTTTTGTCGAATTTAATAATTTCATAGAAAATCATTTTAATACTCATATTAAAACCTTTAGATCCGACAATGGCACCGAATATATAAATAATCATTTCTTACAATATTTTAAAAATAAAAGAATCATACATCAAACATCATGTGTAAATACCCCTCAACAAAACGGAGTTAGTGAAAGGAAAAATCGACACTTACTTGAAAAAACTCGTGCTCTTATGTTTCAAACACATGTTCCAAATTTTTTTTGGTCAGATGCCATTCTTACCTCCACCTATTTAATTAATAGACTTCCTAGCACTAAACTAGATAATAAGAGTCCATTAGAACATTTATATCAAAGAAAGTTTAACATAGACCATTTAAGAACATTTGGATGCACATGTTATGTTCATAAAAAAAGAATAGACAAACTTGACGCCAACTCCACTAAAACTGTTTTTTTAGGATATTCATCTACAAAAATGGGTTATAAATGTTACGATCCTAACACTAACAAGTACTTCATATCAAAAGACGTCGTATTTCTAGAAGAAAAACCATATTTTGATCCCAATAAAGAGGAAGAGATCGGTGAGTCCTTTACCTTTACAAATAACCAAAGTGTACTATCGAACTGCACCAACTTAGAGGACTTTGTTGAACCAAATAATGAAACCATCCAAAATCCCGAAGAGGACATAAATCAAGAAGAAATGGTAATTGAAGAAACACGACCGAGAAGGACGGTTAGAACCATACGACCTTCAACACGGTTAAGAGACTATGTCACGTACAAGGTAAACTACCCTATCCAAAATTTTATATCCTATGATCATGTATCACCAAAACATTATGCATTCATATCTTCCATTGCTAAAGAAACAGAACCACTTAGTTTTGAAGAAGCTAGAATACAACCAAAATGGTATCAAGCAATGGAAGAGCAATTAAATGCTCTTGAAAAAAATGACACTTGGACCTTGGTAGAACTACCAAAAAATAAACAACCTGTAGGTTGCAAATGGATTTATAAAATCAAATACCATAGTGATGGGTCAATAGAACGATACAAGGCTCGATTAGTAGCCAAAGAGTATACCCAAACGTACGGTATAGATTATGAGGAAACATTTGCCCCGGTAGCTAAAATGAACACGGTAAGAATTTTGCTTTCAATAGCAGTAAATAGTAAATGGGACTTGTACAAATGGACGTCAAAAATGCCTTCCTCCAAGGAATACTTGAGGAGGAAGTATATATGACCTTACCCCCGGGATACAAAGAAGACAAAGGAACCAAATTGGTATGTAAGCTAAACAAGTCAATTTACGGATTAAAACAATCACCAAGAGCATGGTATGAAAGGTTAAGCTCTTATCTTTTATCTTGTGATTTTAAAATTAGTAATGTCGATCACTCCTTGTTCATAAAATCCAATAGTAACACAACTACCATAGTATTGGTGTATGTTGATGACCTTCTAATTATCGGAAATAATCAAGAAAAAATTCAAGAAGTAAAGAGCCAATTAAAGACCAAATTTGACATTAAGGATCTAGGATACCTAAAATATTTTTTAGGAATTGAGGTAATCCATTCTAAAGGTGACCTTTTTATGTGCCAAAGGAAGTATGTATTGGACCTTTTGAAAGAAACCGGTAAATTAGGTTGTAAACCGGCCTCTACCCCAATTGATTATAAATGCAAATTGAACACCGAAGATGGTGAACTGGTTCAAGATACACAAAAATTCCAACAACTGGTAGGCAAACTAATTTATTTGACCATGACTCGTCCAGACATCTCTTATTCAGTAAGCCAAATAAGCCGGTTCATGCATAACCCTAGAACTCCCCATATGGATGCCATTAACCGAATTTTAGGTATTTGAAATTAGAATGTCCCGGAATGGGTATTTGGATAAGAAATAACAACTCTAACCTTATTTGTGGCTATTCCGATGCAGATTGGACCGGAAGTTACGATCGAAAATCCACAACCGGCTATTGCACATTTGTAGGCGGAAATTTAGCCACATGGAAGAGTAAGAAGCAGAATGTTGTGGCTCGTTCAAGTGCAGAAGCAGAATATCGACCCATGGCATCAACAACCAGTGAACTAATATGGATCAAACAGCTACTGGGAGATCTTGGGATTACTCATCAAGAACCCATGAATATGTTCTGTGATAATCAATCAGCAAGGCACATCGCTCTAAACCCCGTATATCATGAACGCACTAAACATATTGAAGTTGATTGTTACTTTATAAGAGAGAAGATTCAAACACAAGAAATTACAACTCCATATATGAGAAGCGAGGAGCAATTAGCAGACATTCTTACTAAGGGCTTAGAATCAAGCAAGTTTAAAGAAAATGTCAACAAGCTAGGATTAATCGATGTATATAATACAAGCTTGATTTAAATATGAAAAAAAATACACACACACGATGGTTTAATATATAGAATCACAATCTATTATTGTAAAGTAGTAAAGCTAATCTTCAATAGACATTTAACATGCCTGTTCTAAACCATGCATGGAGATCAAACATATAATAAGCTCAGTAGATTATCTTTGCTATTATAATCTACAATCATGCATGCCAATATGTAACGAGGATTACCAAGTACACATACACAACATATAAGCCCATATACACGGTCCTTCATTCAACTAGAAGTATTTATCATTAACACCCCAAGTTTTGTTTCATGGCTTAGACACCTTCCCTCCATTGCCGCCACCACCCGGCATGTTGCCAGGACTGCTCCAGTTATCATACTGATCTCTTGGTATAGCATGATGGTTATCAATGGAAGTACCAGCACCAGAGGTCTTTGCTTCAATATTTCCCTGTGCTTCTCCTCTAAACAAAAATTTACTTGGTGCAGAAGTACCACAACTTGTAAACATCATAACAACGAGAAGAAGTGCTATGATCTTCATTGCTATATAATACACCAACTGCTTAAATAGAATCCTTTAAAGAGTGTATATTTTCGTACTAGAAGTAGATTAATTAATACAACAAACTGACTTTAAACATGACCTGGTGTCACTTACCTGAAATGGAAACCCTAGCAACAAGGGGTCCAAGGAGATCTTGTTCGAGCTTGTTTTATTAATTAAGAAGTTCTGGTGTGGTGTATATTATTTATAGAAGAAGGGACGAATTCGATATAATAATTTTAATTTTGTACAAAGAAAAGAACTATAGTAAATTCATAAATGAAAATGATGTGTTTCGGTGGTGGTGATTAATTATCAACGCATTTGGTTAAAGAGAGAGCACTTGGCCACTAATTAGCCAAATGGAGACAGAATAAAGTGGGGGTAAATTATCTCGATTTAAAAAATCATTATTAACAAAGCTAAAATTTACCTATTTTACTAGGGATTCTTTTAATTATTCTTGCTTTCAAATTTGTCATTTGGAAAAGACACGAGTCCACCGTATATTGCCACCTGGGGAAGTTTCTGGATTATTATTGGACATTGCTTTTACTTTATTTATTAATTTGTTCATTTATTTTTGGAAGGTATTCATTTGTTTATTGATGTAGTCGATTCATTACGGGAAGACGAGCTTCTCCAACCTTTGTCTATGTCGGTTATATTAAAATCAGGTGTAGAAGCGTCGGTTTTTCTTTCAGCGTAGTAGAAGGACACTAAAAGTATTAATAACAAAGGATAAAATCTTGACTTTTATCACCGGTTATTACTAAAAAATCGGTGATAGAAAGTCAAATAAAAAAATAAAAAAAGTTGTACATTCTGCAACCTGATAACTGGTTGCTGAACGTGCAGTTCTTGATAGCTGTCAAATCACCTAGATAATTGAAATTACAAAAATCTAAATTTCAAATTTCAAATTTAATTTAAAAATAAGAAACAAAAGGTTACAAGTAAATAAATAGAACAAAAAACAAGAAAATGGAAGATTAATTAAAAATAAAAAAAGTAAAATAGAACAAAACACAAAGAAGAAATAAATAAATAAAGACAACAAGAAAATATGAAAACATAAATAAATAAATAAAATGGAACAAGAATAGAGAGAAGAGAAGAGTCGGTGTCTGCATATGATATTGAGAAAATAAAAATGGCGATCTATCGCTTCTCAGAACCCCCTCTCTTCAAATTTCACCACTTTTGACGAAGAAGAACAAGAACAACAATGGTGAATATAGATTAGATAGGAGGGAGACAACACGGGAGTATATATAGAGATAAAGATGAGATGGAGAGGAGAGAGAGACAGAAAAATGAGCTGAGGCGCGGGATTTCTAAATTAATTTGAATTTTTAATGTTAGTTTATTTAAAAAATCCGGTGAAAAAATCTTTATCGTCTGTTGTTTGTTAATATCCAGTGCTAAAGTTAACTTTTATCGCTGAATATTAACAAACAATCGGTGATAAAAGTTTTATCACCAGTTGCTTCTTAAAATTCGGTGATAAAAGTAACTTTTATCACCTGTTTTTAATAAAAAACCGGCATTAAATTAAAAAAATATTTTTTTTAAAAAATTACAGACTTTTTATTATCGATTTTTAGGTAATAATCAGTGTTAAACCACTATGTGTTTTGAATTCCGGATATCACTAAGATTCGTTAATAATTAGGCGACACTAAAACCATTTTCTGTTGTAATGAATCCCATGCTCCGCACTAATTCTCCACCGACTTTTCTAATAACTGGTGTGTAAAACAAGACATTGACATCCTTTATTTAGTAAATCCAATGTAGAAAATATCGGTGTAGAACGTGAGACATCTACAACCATTGTTTGTTTATTAATCATCTAATGTAGAAAGATGTTGAGTTCTTTTGCAGCCTCTCATTACACCCTTTATTTGAACTCCGGTGTAGAAAACTTAACAATAAAAAAAGTAGAAGCCGATTAAAAAAATTGTAATAAATTTGTTTTGAGATTATTTTGTTACCCCCTTTTATTTTCATTTTTTAATGTTTAAAACTTTGTTTTGAGATTATTTTGTAGAGTGAGCGAGTTTGCTATATTATGAACAAAAATTTTAAAACTCATATCAATTACAATCGTTGATTGTCCTCAATAATTATGCAATCACACTGACTTTGCAATCACACTGATTTTTTTAATGGTGTAATCAAATTTATTTTGATACATATATATTGTAGAATTTGCCTATTTTTTATAAGGTTTTCACTCTCTCGAATTGTAGAGAGAAAAATCATTGGTTTTGTGTAATTAATTAATTTGCACATGTTCCTAGTCCACAGCTAACATTAATTAATAACATAAAGTGATTTTTGAACGTCTCTTCAATTTTTGTCAAAAACGGACGTCGCTTCACTATTAATTAACAAAAATATTAGCGCCTTTAAACACTACATGCGTACTTTCAATAAAAAAAATAATTGCCGCCGCTTCCGTTTCTTCAAATCTAAGCCCTTTATTTACATCAAGATTTGTACCATTCTCAACTTATTATATCCAACCCCCTCTGAATCACATCATAGTCGCTTCATGTTGCGCGATACATCTTCCTAGAGAACATTTTTTATATTAATTAACAAAAATAATATAAAACCTTAAAGAATAATATAATATTCTCGCAAGTACCGTCCTCACTTTGTTTATACTTTCTCCGTTGTCGTCTTCTCCACACTTTCTCCTTTGTCCACTACTTTTTCTTCTGTCGTCATCGTCATTTGGGACCCTTTCTTCCGACCAACTTTTGGTTGCATCGCAAAAACTCAATCGACTTGACAATCACAGTTTGGAACTTTCTAAAGGTATGCACTAAAAAGGCAAACAAGAAGACAAATATTGTACTAAGTGACAAATACAAATCTCTTCTCATTACAATATTTTTGTTTGAAAAAAAATAGAAGAAAAATGTACTAATAGGAATTTTTGTTTGCCTTCTTATTGTTGTTATTTGTTTATTTTGGTAAGTGATAGCAAAGTTATTGCTCGATCAAATAGTTATATGCTAATTAACACCACACTAATTTTGTTCCTTCAAATAAAAAATGTACTAATATACTTCCCGACGAATTAAATGTCACGCTTTTCAAACGAGTTGTCTCAAGCTCTCCTCAGCATTTCGTCGATCTCTTGATCCTCAAGTTGACGTAATCAATATACTTTATCATTTATATTAATTTGTTCATGTAGCTAGCTCTTCTCGGACTTCACATTAATTTGTTCATAACTCTATGATAATACGTACGTAATTACGGTCGAAGTTGTACATGTATATATATACACATATACACATTACGTAATTAATTTCACTCTATTTGATGTTGTCTCTTGTTTGTACATATGCAAAAGTTTTTTGAATTGTCAAAAGACCATGCAGTCAAAGAGTAAATAGCATTAGATAGGGAATATCCAGCATGGTATATGACAGAGAGTGGATGACAATTTTGAATGATTGTGTAGATGTTGGAAATAAGGAGATCTGTTTCATTCTTGCAGTGGTAACATTGAACAAATTTCCAATTTTTACTTCATCATGTATTAATAATTAATTGATTTATTAGTATTAGTAGGGAGTTCAATTATAATTCTACATTTTCTACAGAGAACTATATTTGAACTGCAAGGAAACGACACTACAAGAGGAACATAGCTGCTTTCTAATTGAATTGAGAAAGGACATGATGAAGCATTGTATTTAAGAAACATCTGAAATGTTCGACTTTGTGGGCACGCTTCTCAACCCGATGCATTTTCTCATGACGATCAGTATAAGTTTCTGATGCTTTGGGAGGAGGTGAGGAAATACATCGGATGGAAAATATGGCAACCTCTAGAGGAGAGACATGAGTATTCCAATGTACACTATGAGATGGCGCCCTTTTGATCGGAGTAGCTTATGGACTTTTACAGTCTTGCGTGTTGATAACATTATGAACACATTCAACTCTGTGGGCATTAATGATAAGATTGTTTTATTGTATATGTGATGTATATGTGTGATACTTGATTAAAATAATTAAATTTTCTACAATCAAATTAAGCTTTCATAATGACATGATGTTGGACTTAAATTTATAATTCCACAATTGTAATATGTACTTATATTATGAATTTGATGTTGATGTGGAAAAAAATGTTAACAGAGGATAAAATTTTGATGTGGAAAAAAAATTCGGACATGGGGTTTGTACTCATATCTTCACAGTCTAGAGCACCTTAAACACACCCCCACTCACCTGTTGAGGCTTACAACTTTAATGTAAAGTTGTTGTCGTGCTTTATTTGACATCCTCGAATGCCAATACACAATCGGGCCTATTTTTAACCCTAATTCTGCCGAAGTCCCAAATATCTCGCAGCTCTGCCTCTCTAATCTTCTATGTAAACCCTAGCTCGTTATTTCATCTCCTAATCCTAGCTCAATCCCTCTGAGCCACCTCCAGTACCCCTCACACTTGTTCTCTCTCTCCTCCCCACTACGCTGGGCGTGCCTTCCCCTACTGCTCCTTTTGTCAAACCCTAGTGTCGTTCGAGCCTCGCTTGTTTCAAGTCTGTCATGGCTTATTATTTTTACGTCCATGTCATTACATTGGGGAGATGCTGTCATTGCCAACATACAAGAAAACTGAGAGACAATATTAAAGTTTTGTGTTGTCTTCTCATGAAATGGCATATATAAGTCAATATTTCTTTGTGTATGCTATTTTTCACTACTAATTATGTTTATTTTCATTTTGTGCTTGTTAGAAAACTAGCCAGACCACCCACTATCATGTGCTATATGATGAAAATAATTTTCAGCTCCCATATAAGTATATTTTTTTTCAGTTGTTTATGATTTGAATAGTGCATACTTTTCAGATTTGAATATTGCATACTTTCCAGATCGGTATCCTCTGCATATCCAATTTGAAGGTAACCTCTTTGGTTTTATTACTTGACGGCATCCTTAATATCATATAACTTGAGGGTGTTATAACATCTGATGTAACCTACAACATATGGTTTTGAGGTGCATATTCGTTTTGGCTCCTATACTACGTCGTGATATTTGGTCCTTATTTGCATCACTGATGCCTAATATGAGCCGTTTACCAGCTTGTTTGGATATGTAATACGAATCAGTATTATAGTATAATAATGGTAAGGGAAACTACAATACGTGACTAAATTGAAGTTAAATTGGAACAAAAGAACTCATATGACAGGTGTAGAATGGTATGTTGTTTGGTCAGGTCTGTCAATGTAATTGGACAACATGTTTATCCGTGTTAAAGAACAGCAACATCAAGTACTTTAAGGTGAGGTGTTTGATTTAAATAAGTTCCATTTTCAAGGCATTCAAATGTATATATTTATGTTGTTCATTTCGTATTTGTAAATGAACAACATTATAAGGTGACTTGATTTCTGCTTATAATGTTGTTCATTGAGATATTAGGTGACTTGATTTCTGCTTATAATGTTGTTTATTTCATATTTGTAAATGGCAATCACTGGTGTTTGCTTTAGTACTTCATCAATAATTCAGTATTGCTGGTATGTCTAGGAATATACAGTTATATTAAATAATTTCATGAGGAGAAGATTAATATTGCTATTTATGTTGGTATTTGATGTTAATTGTTTGATTTTTATTTTCAAAATCTTCTCTCAATCTTTTGATTTTTGTTGGGGATGGTTTGGTTCGGTTTGCAATTCTAAATTCACGAACCTGGCTCTATGATATCAAGTCTGTGTTCAATTCGCTCTTAATACAACACAGATTACAAACCCGCACACAACAATGACGTTCTTAATTTCCTTTCGGATTCATACAAACACAGCAAACAACACAGAAAATTAAGATAAGAGAGAAGAGAGGAAGAGTTCAGTTTCAAATTCACTATATATTTTTTTTACTCTCTTACTGATACAAGATAGAAGGTAGCCTTTTATAGTGTAAGGCTCCTTGGTCTCCAAGCCTAAGGACTAAAACATAAATATGAAACTCCATAGGGACCTAAACACAAATTTCCCTATTCAACTTTGTCTACCCGACAGTACAGCTTTGCCAGTTTCCAGTCTCCAAGCTCTTTTTCTTCTCTGCAACTGTCAGTGCAGTCTGCAATTGTCCTTGGCATCTTTCTTCCCGAGCGCCTTTCCCGCTCGGTGTCCCGAGATCACTTTGTCTCGGTACATCTTCTTCTTGCTCTTTGGCTTCCTCTTCAGCTTCTCGAGCAACTCTTGCTCGAATATTTTCCCGAACTCCTCGGTTTCATCCTCTTTGGATTCTTCTTCAATAATTCTTCCCGAGTTGTCCTTTGTTCCCGAGCACTCGCCAACCTCATACTTCGGTTTGCTCTGCTCCGGGTTCTCTTTAGGCTTTGCCTTTCCCGAGTCCTTCTCTTGACTCGGTTTCTTCTTCACCGGACTCTTGTCCGCATACCTCGGATTCTCTATCTCCGGGTTCTCCAGCTTCTCGTCCCTTCGGTCTTTGACCCTCGGGAACTTTTCACTCGCATGCCTCGGGCTGCTAGACTTCGGGTTTCTATCCTTCGGATTCTATATCCTCGGGATCAGATGCCTCGGGATCGAGACGTCGGGATTGCACTTTCCATCAATTTTTGCAAGACCGTCGTTTGGCATCAATTTTCATGTAGGTTTTTTAATTTCAATGAAGTGGTATTGTTCATCAACATTGTCTTTCACTGGTCTGAAAGAATCACAAACCATATCTGATCTTGCTTAAAAAACTAAACAAATTCTTTTTTTATTATTGAAACAGTTGATGTTAGGTGACAATGTAATTTCTATTGATAATTTGATATAGCTGTCAAGCAAGCTGAAGAGAGAGGTCATACACTTCTTCATGAAATACAATTTCTCATGATTTGTTCCTTATGAAACTGTTGGGTTTTGGTCATGAAATTAATTGGTTGTGAGACTGAAGAAGAGATGGTTCAAGAAAATCTTATTGCATGATGGAGAGAAAAAGGCATTAATAAGAGCGCAATCACTCAAATCAGGCCACCATCAAATCAGACTTGCTGAATGGAAATGTTGAAATTAATATTTGCATGTTTTCTATGTTAATTAATTGGTTAAAATTTTAAGGGTCATGTTGGAATGTGCTATTGCACATGATAGTTGTGGTCTTCTATGTTAATTAATAAGTAGTATTTCTAGGAGATGTCATAGAAACATGTGTTATGCTTAATGACATTTAAATTATAGGATATCTAAGAGGCACCTTATAGTCTATAAATAGATAGGTTTTCATTTGTAATAGGAAGTGAGCAAAGAAACAAACTTGTATTGTGTTATGTGATATAGAAGATATATTTTCTGCTCCTTCCTCTTTCTTGCTCTTCCACTAAATATTATAACAAAGGCCATAGGCCAACATAAGTGGTATCAGAGCCAAGGTTGTGTGAGAGCTCAAGTGCGATTCTTCGAAAAAAAAAGGTTGAGAGCATCATGGCTCTGCAAGGAGGCGCGCACGGTGTGCAACCCGTGTTCGATGGCTAAAGTTACGACTATTGGTGTATTAAGATGAAGACCCTCTTGATCTCACAAGATTTGTGGGAGATAGTGGAAGAAGGTGTCGTTGTCGAGGCCAATACCGAGAAGGGAAAAGAAAAAGTCGATACGTCGGATGAGACAAAAGAAAAGAAGAAGAGAGATGCCAAGGCTCTCTATTTGATTCAACAATCCATCTCCGAAAAAATTTTCCCGAGAATAATCGGGGCTAGGTGTGCGAAGAAAGCATGGGAGTGTTTGCAACAAGAGTTTCAAGGCACCGACAAAGTTAGAAGTGTAAAACTTTTGACTTTAAAGAGAAATTTTCAGAATTTACAAATGAAGGAGAAACAGAGCTTGAAAGAATATTTTTCAAAGGTGATTGAGTTGGTGAACCAAATTAAAAGTTTGGGTGAAAATTTAGGTGGCAAGGCGGTGTGCGAAAAAATTCTCATTAGCCTTTCTCCCAAATACAATAACATTGCAGCGATTATTGAAGAAACCAAAGACCTCTCCACTTTAAGTGTACATGGCTTGATGGGCTCTCTTGAGATACACGAGCAAAGAATTAATAGAAATGGCGAACAATCATTTGAAAGTGCCTTCCAAACAAAGATGAATGTTAAGGAGTCGGGTAACCAAAGTGTAAACAATAGGAATGCATCCCGTGGTGGTTATGGTGGTGGTAAAGGTAGAGGTAATTTTGGTAGAGGAGGTGGTAGAGGCAACAATTATGGTGGTGGAGGCAACAACCAAGGTGGTGAAGTAAAAACTTGCCACCATTGCAAGATGTCAGGTCACATAGAAAAAATTTGTAGAAATAAAAGAAGGCCTCAATGTTATCATTGCAAGAGGTTTGGGCATATAGAGAAGTTTTGTAAAATGAAGAATGATGAGCAAGCAAACTACACTAAGAAAAAAAGAATAATGAAGGTGAAAAGAAGAATGATGTTTGGTTTGTTGATAGCGGGTGTAGTAACCACATGACGGATGATGAAACAATCTTTTTTGCAAGCTTGATACGACCGCCACTACTCATATCACAATGGGTAATGGTGTGATTGTAAAGTCCAAGGGAAAAGGTACGATTGTCGTTAATTCCAAGAAGGGTAGAATATTGATTCATGATGTGTTGCTTGTGTCGGAGTTGGCGCAAAATTTGGTAAGTGTTGGACAATTGATCGAGCATGGTCATGCGGTTCATTTTGAGGGGGACATGTGCAAGATTTATGACAAGCTAGAAAAGAAAAGAGAATTGATGGTGACGGTGTGCATGGAGTGGCATAGAAATTTTCCTCTCACTCTCAATCCCACAAGAAGTGTTGTTTGAAGGTTGATGTAGAAGATGTGTCATGGTTGTGGCACATGAGGCTTGGGCAAGTGAACATTGAAAGCTTGAAGTTGTTGAGTAGAAAAAATATGGTGTACGGCTTGCCGAATATTGAAGAAAAGAAAGATGTGTGTGAGGCGTGTGCTCTTGGTAAGATACACCGAGAGACATTTCCAAAGGAGAAGGCATGGCGAGCAAAATAACCTTTAGAGCTTGTTCACACCGATATTTGTGGGCCGATGAGCACAAACTCACATGGAGGAAACCGGTATTTTATTACTTTCATTGATGACTTTTCTCGAATGTGCTGGGTGTATTTTTTTGAGACAAAAATCGGAAGCTTTTTTGTTTTTAAAAAATTTCAGAAGATAGTTGAAAGGCAAAGTGGCCGGTTGTTGAAGAAGTTGAGAAGTGATAGTGTTGGTGAGTATAACTCAAAGGAGTTTGACAAATTTTGTGAGAATATTGGTGTTGAAAGACAAGTGACGATCGGTTTTACACCGGAGCAAAATGGAGTTGCGGAAAGAAAGAATAGAACTATTGTTGAAATGACAAGAACAATGATGAATGATAAGATGTTGCCTTTCACATTTTGGGCGGAGGCAATATACATGACGGTTTACTTGTTAAACCGGTGTCCCACTAAGGCGGTTGAGAACAAGACATCATTTGAAGAATGGAGCGGTGGTAGAAAGCCATTGGTGAATCAATTGAAAGTGTTCGGATACGTTTGCTATGCGCATGTTCCAAAAGAAATGAGAAACAAGCTTGAAGACAAAGGTGAGAAGTATGTGTTTGTTGGCTATAGTAATAAGTCAAAGGGCTATAGGCTCTTTAGTTTGAAAAGAAACAAGGTGATTGAAAGTCGGGATGTGATTTTTAGTGAAAAAGACAAGTGGAATTTTGAAAAAAAGAATGTTGAATGTGTGTCTATTCCACTAGAAATTGATGAAACAAGTGTTGTGCATGAAAGTGAAAATGAAGATGAAGAATAAGAAGAACAACCATTTTCTCCAACCATGGATGTCGGGTCGAGTTCATCTACTCCAAGCTCTACTCCGATGAAATTAGAAGGTTAAGTGATGTTTATGCACGATGTAATTTTTGTGTTGTTGAATCGGAAAGTTTTGAGCAAGCGGTTCAAGAGGAGGTTTGGAGAAATGCTATGGAGAAAGAGATAAACATGATTGAAAAAAATAAAACATGGGAGTTGGTTGAAAAACCAAAAGAGTAGTCGGGTTGAAGTGGATTTACAAAACAAAGATGAATCCGGATGGTTCGGTGCAAAAGTGCAAGGCAAGATTGGTGGCAAAGGGTTATTCTCAACAACCCGGTATTGATTATCACGAAACATTTGCACTGGTAGCAAGGCATGAAACGATAAGAATGTTGATTGCATTAGCCGCACATAAATGTTGGAAGATGTTTCAACTTGATGTGAAATCGGCTTTCTTGAATGGAGTGTTGAAAGAAGAAGTGTATGTTGTGCAACCGCAAGGCTTTGAGGTTGAAGGTGAAGAAGAAAAAGTGTACAAGTTAAAGAAGACATTCTACGGGTTGAAGCAAGCATCGCGTGCATGGTATGGCAACATCGATAGTTACTTCACTGAAAAAAGATTTAGAAGAAGTCCAAGTGAGCCAACACTTTATGTCAAACATGGTGAAATCGGTATGCTTATTGTTTCTCTTTATGTTGATGATTTAATTTTTACCTAAAATGATGAGAAAATGATGCATGAGTTCAAAAATGATATGATGGAAAAATACGAGATGAATGATTTGGGTTTGCTACATTATTTTTTTGGTATTGAAGTTGATCAAAGAAAAGAAGGTGTTTTTATTTCTCAAAAGAAGTATGCCCAAATATTCTCTCTAAATTCAAGATGGAGAATTGTAATCCTGTGATGACTCCATTGTTGGTGAATGAGAAGTTGGTAAAAGAAGATGGTAGTGGTGATGCCGATGCTGCGCAATATAGAAGTTTGATTGGGAGTTTGTTATATCTTACCACTACAAGACCAGATATTATGTTTGCTACGGGATTATTGTCTCGGTTTATGCATTAATTGAGCAAAACACATTTTGTAGTTGCAAAGAGAGTGTTGCGATACATACAAGGTACCAAATAATATGGTCTAATGTTTGAAAGAAATGAAAGAGAAGATGTTGAATTGTTTGGATTTTGTGATAGTGATTGGGCTGGAAGTATGGATGACATGAAAAGTACATTCGGGTATTGCTTTACACTCGGGTCGGGTATTTTTTCATGGGCGTCAAAAAGCAAGAGAGAGTGGCACATTCATCCGCAGAAGCCGAATACGTGTCGGCAAGTGAAGCAACTAAACAAGTGGTTTGGTTGAGAAAGATTTTAGGTGACATGAGGGAGAAACAAGACATGACCACAGTTCTCTTTTGTGACAACAAGTCGGCAATCGCAATGTCGAAGAATTCAGTGTTTCATAGCCGAATCATGCATATCAAGCTCAAGCATCATTATATCAAAGAAGTTGTTGAGGATGAAGAGGTTATGATCAAGCATGTGAAGACCGGAGATCAATTAGCGGATATTTTCACCAAGGCACTTCCGTGTGACAAATTTGTGTATCTTAGAGAATTATTGGGGATGACAGATACAAATATTAAGGAGGAGTGTTGAAATTAATATTTGCATGTTTTCTATGTTAATTAATTGGTTAAGATTTCAAGGGTCATGTTGGGATATATATGCAATACATGCACATGATAGTTGTGGTCTTCTATGTTAATTAATAAGTAGTATTCCTAGGAGATGCTATAGAAATATGTGTTATGCTTAATGTCATTTAAATTATAGTTAGGATATCTAAAGGCACCTTATAGCCTATAAATAGATAGGTTGTCATTCGTAATAGGAAGTGAGCAAATAAACAAACTTGTATTGTGTTGATGTGATATGGAAGATATATTTTATGCTCCTTCCTCTTTCTTTCTTTTCCACCAAATATTATAACAAAGGCCATAGGCCAATAGGAAAATGGGAGCTGCTATATTATACTAACTTCAGGCTAAGTTCTGCAAAAACAGGTTAGTAATTATTTGTCCTTTTTTTCTTCTTTTGCATTTATGAATTCAATTTAGGTAACAATTGACAAACTTTTAGATGTTAAAATGTTTAGTTTTTACCCATTCTTTCTTAGCTTATTTTAGTTGTGTTTATAGGTTATGCTACAAAAATGAATATAATATTCATGTATTTTTCCATAATGTAATAAATAGAGCGCATTCTTTTATGAGTTTTATGTGAATATTAGCTTAAATTAATGCGACAAGCATCATGTAGAGAATGTATGGATCATAGCAAGAGCACTTTAGGTACACAAATGTTTTAAAACTCTCTTCTTTTCTTTTGATTAGATTTCTGGTAAAAGATAGGTTGGATCTGACTATTATTGTGACAGATCTGCCCTTCTTTAATTTTTTTGTTTCTCTTGCTTCCCTAGGTTGCATATTGAGCAATGAAGCCAATAGAAGTGTTGTAGCAACCTCCAAGTGCAGTTGAGCTCATTCGATAGTTTTCGAATTTGAGCATCTCCTTTTAATAAAGCTTGTCAGAAACTTGTTATTTAATTTCTTCTTCTCTGATACTCTTTTGAGTCAGAAACTTCACAAACCCTTAAAAATTATGACATAAAGCCTCATAAAATTTATGGTCATTGTACCCTTAATGATGTATCATGATTTGGCAGTCATAGCTTAATATAGATAATTCTTGTTTTTGTTTATGGATAAAAGAGAACCATGCAAAAGTAATTCATAGGATATTGGAACTGATAGTGCAACCACTTACGAAATATAATTATTTTTTATTATAGTTAACATAATAATTCATTTGACCAGGCTTAGGGCTCATCAGATAAATCATTTGTGGCTCTTACTGAAATTGAAACAGTTAAACGGAACATGGAATTATCTTACACCATGTTACATGTACCTCTTCATTGTTTGACAAATGTTTATTTTATCAGTAAAACTATTGTAAGTGTTTAATGTACTCTCCCTACTTCAGAAACTAGGAGAGGTGAAGAGGCAAGCTGGGGCTTTATGAACTGTCATGGTTCAGGTCTAATATCTCTTTTTCTTTCTTTTTATATTTTTTAGAGTCTTAATTAAGCATTCTCAGCAGTGATTAATCTGACAGCTTCACCAAATATGTGAGTTATGTGGGTTTATCTGAGAAGGGTGTAAGTTGTTAGTTTCATTAAGAGAAAGAAACAGGGAGTTCAGTTGGGGACATTGTGTTGATGATAGCTTCATGATGCTAAAGCATATACTTCAGCATTCCAAGATGATGAATTTCCAGAAGGGGGTGTTTTGAAATTTGTTGTGCTTGCTTTCGTTCATTTTAGTCAATTTTCCCATTTATGTTAGTTCTCTGATTTTTACACTATATTCCCATTTATGTCAGCATTTAGAACACATTTAAATGCATATCTTATTCTCATAATTGCTTTTCAACGAATTGAACTATTTACTTCATAACTTTTCAAGGTACAGAAATAATTTGCTTTAGTTGTGATGTTGCCCATTGCTTAGTAGTATTATTTTATTATTATTTTTAGTTAGCATTCTTTGCTTCTGTGTATTAATCATCATTTGAATTATAACTCATGTATCATGATTAATTATAAAAAGATTATATAACATTCTCTTGATGCCATGACTTAATGTTATAAAGTGGCATTTCTAATTATGGCTTCGTAATGCATCAAGATAAGTGGTAAGATATATATATATATATATATATATGACTTCATAATGCACCATAGCATTTTTATATATATATATATGGGAAATTTGTCTTCATGCCACTAGATAAGTGGCCAATTGTCAAAATGCCACTAGATAACATGAAATAGCCAAAATGCCATTAAAATCCTTATTACTCTGTCTTTATGCCATTATCCCTAATTTCCCTCAATTAAAAAATTAATTATTTTGAAAATACCAAAAGTACCCCTCTCCATTCTCTTTTCTTCTTTCTCCTTTCTTCTCGGCACCACTGGCCTCTCCTCTCTCGTCTTTGCCTCTTGCTGCCACTGCCTCTTATAGCATATAGAAATAAAAATCTTATTTTCAAGCAAATCATGTCTCTGGCATGTGGCATTCCATTGCTGGAATGCGTGTACTGCCTTGCATGTGCTCGCTGGGCCTGGAAACGCTGCCTGCACAGTGGGGCCCACGACTCTGACACGAGGGGCATTACCTCTCCTGAAGAGTTTGAGCCAGTCCCACGCATGTGCCGCTACATCAAGGCCAACTATGAAAAAGATATATCCAACCCTCAATTCGCACCACCTGACGGGTACCAGATGGACCCGAAAAACATCATAACCAGCAAAGGCTATAAGGATACCATAGGCCGTGTCACTCCGTACCTGATATATCTAGATCACGAGCACTTTGACATAGTATTGGCTTTGAGAGGGTAAAATTTAGCAATAGAAGGGGAATATGCTGTTTTGTTGAATAACCGATTAGGGAAGAGAAAATTCGATGGTGGCTATGTGCATAACGGGCTCCTAAGGGCTGCAGGTTGGGTTTTGGATAAGGAATGTGATATTTTGGTATGCTCAGAGATGAGAGAGGAGAGGCCAGTGGTGCCGAGAAGAAAGGAGAAAGAAGAGGGGTACTTTTGGTATTTTCGAAATAATTAATTTTTTAATTGAGAGAAATTAGGGATAATGGCATAAAGACAGAGTAATAAGGATTTTAATGGCATTTTGGCTATTTCCTGTTATCTAGTGGCATTTTGACAATTGGCCACTTATCTAGTGGCATGGAGACAAATTTCCCTATATATATATATATATATATATATATATATGAGCATGGCTAAAATAATATGCATAGTACACCCCATTTTGTACTATGCATATAGATATAGGTCATTAAATTGAGATTTAAGTTGCTCAATAAATTCTTCATATGAAAATATTGTAGAAAATCAAATTTTGTGATTTTTAGAGATTTCTAGCTATTTTTTAAATATTTTTTTAAAAACAGTCCAGATTTAATACTACAAAAGTGCCATTTCTGGGCTGTTTTTAAAAAATATTTAAAAAATAGCAAGAAAGCTCTAAAAATCACGAAATTTTATTTCCTACAAGATTTTGATATGAAAAATTTATTGAGCAACTTAAATATCAATTTAATGACCAAATTAAATACAAATGGGCGCATAGTACGTTATGTGGTGTACTATGCATATTATTTTAGCCATGCTCTATATATATATATATATATATAGTTAGGCTAAAATACTTTATAAAGCACTAGTAGCCATATACTTTAGGCTCGTATCTTGAGAAACAAAGTGCAAACAGTCGATCGAGACTGTTGAAAATGTTTTCCATACTAACATCAATTTGGAGACCAAATTTTACATTTTTTGAATTTTTTTTTTACTATTTTATCGGATGGGTGTAAAGTTGGTTAAATTGGAGGTCTGTAAATCGTTAGATTAATGAATTTTTCACCTATTCGATAAAATAGTAAAAAAAGTTCAAAAGATGTACAACTTGGTCTCCAAATAGATGTTAGTACGGAGAACATTTTCAACGGTCTTGATCGGCCCTTTGCACCTTATATCTTGAGATACGAGTCTAAAGTATATGAATATTGGTGCTTTATAAAGTATTTTAGCACAACTCATATATATATATGAGTTGTGCTATTATGCTTTGAAAAGCGTGGCAAAACGCGCACTTTGCGATTGTGGAACCATTGGATCTTTGATCATCATATTGGCACAAATCACAAAGCACGATCCAATGGACCACAATGACAAAGTGCGTGTTTTGCCGCGCTTTGCAAAGCATAGTAGCACAATTCTATATATATATGTGTATATATAGAGAGAGAGAGAGAGAGTTGTGCTACTATGCTTTGCAAAGCGCGACAAAACGTTGTCCTCTATGGTAATTTGTGGCAATGGGAGCAAAATGTTGTCTTTTGCAGTGTTGCGTGCCGATGGCAATATGGACACATTGAGCTCTATTGGTCTCGATGATATATTGTTTTCTATGTGGTGTTTATTTTGGTGGTTTTGTGACACCTTTTTTTGGTTGTTATGCTTGATTGTTTTGATACTTGGTTGTTGCTTGGTTGATACTTAGTTCATATTTGATTTTTGATTGATACTTGATTGTTATACTTGACTTTTGGTTGATACTTGTTCTTATGTGTGATTGTTATACTTGGTTTTCTATGATAGAAAACTTGTAATTAATAGGTGTTATATATGATGGATTAATAGGTACAATTACAAATAAAATAATTAAAATTCCTACAATCAAATTAAACTTTCATAATGCTTGAAATGTTAGACTAAATTCATAATTCCACAATTGTAATATGTACTTATATGATGGATTTGATGTTGGTGTTGGCTCAAACAAGCTCTTATATTTGTTGATTTGCAAAACGATGTTGAATTTTATAAAACTTTGTCTTTTGAGAAATTGTGTAGGGAATTTTCAAGAGGAGTTTTGAGTCTTCAAACGATCTCCGATGGGCCTAAAAGTGATCCAGTACGAGCTAGCCCAATATCGACTATAGATTTCGTCGTGAGATTTCCAACGCCACGAAGAACGCTGAAATCGGATTTACGAGTCAAAAGTTATGGTCGTTTGAAGATGAAGACAATCAAGCATGAAGATCAAGATCAAAATGAAGTTATGCTTAGGTTATTTAGATTTTAGTTTATTTAAATTTGGGTACAAAAGAGCAAGAAAATCCAAAACAAACAGGGTATAACGTTATAATGCTAAACTTGGCGTTATAACGCTAGATGTCAAAAATGGTAACTTTTGGCCAAAACCCTACATCGAACTGAGATAGCGTTATAATGCTATATTTGGCGTTATAACACTAAATTGCTGAAATGTTCAAACTGAATTTTAAAATAGAAATTGAATCAATAAAATTTCAAAACATCACAAATATGTCTTAGATATATTTTAAGTTTAGGAATATAAATTTTATTTAATCAAAAACATCATTTAAATCAATTGCAAAATCATTCACACAAACTTCCAGAGAGGTTAGCGTTCTAACGCTATATGTAGTGTTATAACGCTAAGGTAAGTTAAGGTGCCAAAAACTGGCTAAGTACTGAAATTTCTGTAAGAATTTGATATAGCGTTATAACGCTAACTTTTGCGTTATAATGCCAGACAAATCCCAACAGTCAAATTTCTTGTCCTGGCACTAGATAGCGTTATAAAGCTATGTTTTGTACATAGCGTAGCGTTATAACGCTACCATGAACTTGGTTCCAACGGTCATAATTTTTGTCCATATCCAAGATAACGTTATAACGTTATCTTTTCTATAGAAGATAACGTTATAACGCTAATTGGCGCAGAGGTGCTTTTGGCCAACATTAAGCCCTATATAAACCCTTCTCCCTCAACAATCAATATTGTTGTTCTATCAAAAATCAAAACCTCTTCTGCCATTATTGAGCTTAGTTCCAAATAGCCAAATCCTTGCTCTAGTCCCAAGTTTAATTAGCTAAATCTAATCTAGGGATTATAGAGAGTTGTTTGTTTGAGTGATTTTCTAGCTAAACCTTTTCATTTGGAAATTGTCAAATTGATTGTGAGTGTGTGTGTTGCCTTGAGCTCCACCGGAGTGTGTAAGTGTATTCAAGGAAGTCGACTCGATTCTCCACCGGTGTGTGTTAGAGAGATATAGTCCGGCGTCGGGTTAGGGTTGGCGGCTCCACCGGTGTGTGTGAGAGAGCCCCGATTCCGAAGTTGTAGCGCTAAGCAAGCAATTATTGTTTAGTGTAGCGGACTGGACTTATTACCGCAAGAAGCGGGGGCACCGGGGACCCGGAGAGTAGGCGTGGCCGTTTGTGCAAGCCGAACTCCGTCAACATGCGATTGAGCATTTCTTTCCTCTTTCTCTATTTACATTTTCTCAATTCAATTAGTTTAACTTGCTTGACTTGCTTGTGAATTGAATTGAGTTGTACTTGAATTGCTTAATTAGAGAATTAATTAGAATTGATTGTTGAATTGCATTGAATTGAATTGTTGTGAATTGAAATTGTTTGCCATAGTTTGTGAAATTTGCAATTTAGGTCTCTATTTGGGTGAACCGATAGAAATATAATTAAGTACCTAGCCCCCTTAGGTTCTATAGTTGGCACCAACAAATACATAGGATAAAATCTTTGTGTGAAAAAATGTTGGATCCTGCGATTCGAACCCAGATCCTCATAGTCCAAATCACCTTAAAGATAGTTTCACTCACCTGTCGAGGCTTACAGTATTCTTGCAAAGTTTTTGTCGTGATTTTTATTTAAAATTCCCAAATGCCAATACACATCCGCACCTATTTCTAACCCTAATCCCACCAAAGTCCCAAATATCTTGCATATATCTTTCTCTCTCTATTTCTCTCTCTCTCCTCTTCTCTATAAACTCTAGCTCGTTGCAACCATAGCTCGTTCTCTCGAGTCACCTCCGGTGAAGAACCCCACACTCATTCTCTCTCTCCTCCCATTGCACTGGGCATCTCTTCTCCTTACTGCTCCTTTTCTCAAACCCTGTTTTCGTTCGAGGCTCGCCTGTTTCAAGTCAGTCACGTCGTAGCCTGCTGCTTTTCTAGTATCTCTTTGAGGGTAGAAAGTTTTCTTTGCTCGGATCATGATTCTCTCTTTTCACAATGTACAGATTATTGATGATTCTCATTTTTTATACTTGTTTTTTATTTGAGATTATTAACGGAAGAACTCCTAACCATATGAGACAATTATCCACATTGTTCATTTTTTAATTCATCACATTGAATCCTCCTTGAGACCTTGCTCCAAAAGACACAAACTCCTTGGTCATTTGAGATAATTTGTTGGAGAGGCTTACGACAACAAGTCGACTAGATGCTTGAGAGAAAGTATCTAGAGGAGGTCGTTTGGAAGGGTTTGCTTGGGATTGTTTATCTTGAAGAGGTTTGTATCCCTTTGGTTTTCAATATTGGTTTGGATCAGCTTTCGGAAAGCGAATCCACTCATTCTTTTCAAGGTCTTTGGGTGTCCAATAAGGTCATTTTAACTCTCATGCAATACTAGGATGGACCGAAAGAATAATGGTTGGATTATCCATGTCAACCAAGTTTGGAAAGTTAACTCCACCATTTTCCATAATCTTGTGAAGAATATGACCATAGGGTAGGCCAGATTACATGTTGTCATGAATGATTCTTATATGGCTAAGGATGAGGAATTTTTGGTCTTTGCACAAGAGGCGTTTGAGGTAAAATTAGGTATACAATTCCATCTTTGTTTTTACCTTTGATTTAGAGGTTAAGATGTTGTTGATAAGGAAAAACAACAATCCGTGTAAAGATGGTAATTCGGTCATCGTTGACTTTTGATTAACTCCAAACTCAAACCAATTATTGAGTTTTCCCATCATCACATTCTCATTCCATGGTAGAGCCTTGTATGCATACCTTATCACCTTCATTTTCAAACACAAACATTTCACATAGGCTCTCAATTGTAATTATGACCTCTTTTCCAATAGGTAGGTTGATACTCACCATGATTCATCAATTATCCTCGTGTTGGCAAAAATCCATTACATTCAATAAGCTTTTTTATTGACCACAAATCCATATAATCTTCTAACTTCTCATACTCCCAAGTGGTAATACAATTATCATCATTTAATTTAAAGATGTAACAATTTGATACCTTCCTTTTCAAGAATTTTTCTTTGAAGTTCTCAAATGCCTCCTGATCACTAAACAAGTCCTTGTTCTCCTTCGCAACTCTCATATTCAAACCACTTTGGAAAGAGAATTTTGGTGATTTATTTAGTCTTGGACTTGGACTTGGCCTTTCCCTTGGAGGTTGATATGGTGGCAGAGAGAGCATCTTCTTCTTGCTAGAGTGGGTTTTTGACTTGGCGTTTCTTGAAGGAGATGGCTAAGGTTTTGAGATTCCAGGAAAAATGGCACACAAATGAAGGTTGGTGTTTGCTATTTTGAAAGTCGTATGATTGCTTGGTGAAGAAGATGCCTCTTCAGCCGAACAAATAGTTATAAATAGCCTCATATCGATATATCGATTTTCGTATCGATATATCGATTACTACCATTGATGCATCAATGTATGTATCAATACAGTTATCCTGATCATTATAGTGTCTCCTTGGTTTCCGCCAATATTCAATTTTATGATATGATTGTTGCAATCCTTAGACACTAATCTATGTTTTTCTATCCAAATTGGTGTTTTTCAGGCTCAGTTCAAGTGTTTAAACACAATACTTTGGTTTGAATTTTTCAAATTTTGGTGCTTAATTCATGACAACAGTATACACGAGAGATTTATCGCGCACACACACACTTTGGTCTATCTCCCCCTCAATTTGACACACAATAGGGAGAAATAATTAATTTGTAAAATTATCTATTTAGTTACACTTTGTATTATCAATGCTAGACAAGTTACCTAAAGTGTTAATAAATTGAACATATTTGCCTTTCCTTATTGCACGATTATTTGTTTCATGCCAAAATTCACACAAAATGTACAAAAAATATTGAACTTTTGATCTAAATGTACAATTTTGTTTTTGTTAACTTTCTTGACACTTGAATGCAACGTATGCATTTTATTTTCAACCCTCAACTTTTTATTTTTGTAAAAGGGCATATGGTATCTACTTTTGTGAGTGGTTGAGGCTTGGTGAATATGTTTGGTCTAGAATAACCTAAAGTGTTATAATTCTTCACGTCATAAAAGTTTTCATTAGGTGCTCTATTGTAATGTTTCTTGTACCTATGTTGATTATCATTTACCTTAGAAACATTTATATTTTGACCATTAACATTTTGAATTTGACCAAGCTTCTTGTAATTAGCTTTACCAAAGTATTTATTGTTATACATAAATGCATACTTGTTGTTTGATTTAGTGTTATACCTTCTAGGCTTAGTTTTGTCCTAAAGGTTGTGTCTTTTCACTACAAGTGTTATTTTTCTTTGTATAGCCTAAATCTGTTATCATATGGTCCTTGACGAATGTACATACTACAATAATCCACACTCTTACAATGGTTAAATACATAGACAAATTTAGACTTTGATGCCCATTCGGATATCTTACTCTTAATCTTATCCTTCTCTTGGGGTAAAATTGTGTTAGATTTTTGTTGAGGCAAAGTAATTGTAGTTTTTTCATTTTCAATGATGCTAAATTTTGATTCTAATTCTTAGATCATTACATGTGTCCTCAAGGCTCAGAGGTGTGTCATCCTCCTCCTCATCATCATCATTATGAATCTCTTTGAGGACTACGGTAGGCTTATTAACAATAAAAGTAGAGTAGGATTTCCATACAATGCATGGTTGATCACCATTTAAGGGTTCTTCATTTTCATTGAGTCAGTCAACTTGCTTGGCTTTTGCATATTCCACCTCCATGATCATGTCAATTGAAACTAGGTCGATAATCTTCTTCTCCTTGATGATTTCCTTTGCCTTGTCGATTATTTGTTGACTCGAGATTGGCATTAAATTGGCAAGTCCGATCAAGATAAGATTAGCCTCTTCTTCTCCCCCTAAGTTGATGCTAATCTTCTTTTTTCCTCATAGCATTGAGTGTCTTCTTATTTTCTTTAATCTATTTTCTTTTGCCTTGAAACAGCTAGGTTGTCCTACATTGTTAGCTTTCAAAGAAGGTAAACCATAAAGTGAAAAAATGAACTTCTCTATTACATCCAAGGCAAACAAGCTTCTTGTTTTTGGCTTGGCTCTCACAATTAACTTTCTTTTCAAAGTTCAAACATCTTTGAATGAACTTGAAGAGAAAGAATTCATCTTTGGATGCTTGAATAGTCATGCATTGAGAGAGACCTCATTTGACTCCATTTGGCTTGAGTTGAAGAAGTTAGAGTGTTGAGTCAAAAATGCTATGAACTTTGAGGTTAGTAGATAATCGCCCAATTGCTTGAGCTTTTTCTCAAATGAGCATAGGTGTGCGTAAACATCTTCGGGTAAGAATTTAACTTTGATTCCTTGTATTGTCTCCATTGAGCTCACAATCGATTTTCACTTAGGTCTCTTAAGCATAATCCTCATCAATTTACCTACAATTCTCTCATTTGAATGTATGTCACCTAGCACAAGATTTCATTTTGCTCATGTTGCAATTGTACTAGTCTAGCTTACATCTCTCCTACATTTTCACCATCCTCAATTTGAAAGCTTTCAAATTTAGCATCTAGACCCATACATTTGGTACGCTTGATTTGGTTATTATAATAAGTGCATCCCACATATCCTTTGCTGCGATAGAGTTACCAAAGAATATTGTTATATTCTCATGTATGCGGTTTAGCAAAGTATTGGCCACATTGTCATTCTTCAATTTGGCCTCCTTTACAAACAAGAGTAAGGGTACTATCATCATTCTCATATTTGGGTACCCAACCCTTTTCAACTACTTTCCACAATTCAAAAAGGTTAAGGTAGTTCACAATACACCTCTTCCAAAAAGGGAAGTTTTGCATTTAAGGCCAAAAATCGGCGGTTCTTTGACAAAATTCAATGGTGTCATTTCACAATTAATACCAAGAATGGACTCTTACTAGGTAGCCTTAGCTCTGACACCACTTGTTGAAAATAGAATTACTACAACTAAGACTTAAATGCGGAAATTAAATTAAGATTATTAAGAATGGCACAATTTTGACAATTGCCTATGACAATTGTAAACAAAGAACTCCATGAATTGCAAGAAAGTAATAAAGAAAGATAGAGAGTGTGAGAGAAAGTATGAGAAATGTGACACCTGATGTAACGTGGTTCAGCTGAAATCTTTTCAAAGCCTACGTCCACGGGACTTTCCGATTCCAGACCTAGATCGATACATTATCAAGGAGGAGTGATTCATCTTTCTCAACAAATGAATCAATTGCACAACAGTTCGAACATCTTGTATACATACTCTCAAGGAGAATTTGGGCATATCAATCCAAGGATTGAGTATATTGAGTGTAGGCACAATGATATTGAGTATTTTGACAACCAAATTCAAACAAATTGGCACAACCAATTCAGTTATTGTAAAATGCATAGTGATATAATGTTAATGTGAATATTCGTATCGCTCCTCCCATACCACCCCAACCTACCAATGAGAGAGATAGCATGGAGATTGATAAGGAGACTCAAGGTGAAGAGGAAAGAGAAGATTATTTGCCTTGATATTCTACTTTGAGTAGTTATGATTTGTCTTGCATTGCATTATAATATTCTATGATTGCATTATGTTATGAATTGCTTGTGTTATTATTATACCTTGCTATGATTTAGGGAGGGGGGGGGGGCTATATGCTTCAACTTAGAGGGGACTCTATGCTCACATTAAGAGGAAGCAATTTTAATAAGGGTTTTGTTTCAATATCATTTTTCATCATTTTACAAAAGGAGGAGATGATCGATTGAGAGTGTACATGTAACTTACTTCTATTATAAGAGCACTCTTATGTTTTTCCAATTATCAAAAGTGGAGATTGTTGTACGAAGAATCTTCCTTGGTCTGACATTTTGTAAAACAAATGCAATCTAACATGAATTTGTTGAGATAATGTGTGTAGGAACAAGACATGTGCAAGGCATGGCAAGACGATGCATCTTGTAGCATATTGAAGTCTTGGAACACTAGGACTTGATCCTTGATCAAAAACACAAGATAGATTTTTCTATTTCCTAGGTTATTATTTTCAGGGATATCGACTTTTGAATCAAGTCGAACAAGTCAAAATAGTGCATTTCGATACATATCGATGTATCGATATTTGGGATAGTCACTAAACTGACTAAGTACGGAATAAACAGAAAGGATCATCACAGATCATGGCCATATCGATGCATTGATTTCATATCGATATATCGATATACTATATTGACATATCAATATTTCTGCTTAGCAAACTCGATTTGGTTATGTCAGGAGAAAACTTTCTGATAGGACATCACCATAAATCGATATATCGATATCGTATCGATATATCGATATATCATAACAATATATCAATATAGGCGGAAAACATATTTCCACTATTATGTACAGCTAATTAAGGAGCTAATTTCTTTCTCATTTTCTCCAAGAAAACTACATACACCCATTCTCACATATTGAGAGAGATCTAAGCTTCATTCTAGCTTTCCCGACCATTGTCTAATTATCTATTCGAGAAAAAATTTGAGAGATAGTGTTGACATGAGCGATTGGATTCCTTGTGTCGAGATCTCGTGGAAATTTAGTGTCGAGCTCATCCTCTGTTTTTATCCCTTCTTGGATCTTTGTTTGATCTCTTTTGGATCCTTGTTTTGATTTTTTTGGATCATGATTCATAGTTGCCTATTTGTTGTGTAAGAGAACTTGAATACAACCTTGTAAAGACTTTGTGATAGTGATTTCAGTCCCGATGTGGAATCAGGGAGTCCCGTGGATGTAAAGCCGAACCACGTTACATTGAGTGTTACATTTCTCTATCTCACTCTCTCTATCTCTAATTATTACATTCTTGCAGTTCTTGGAGTTCTTAGTTTGCAATTGTTAGAACCAATTGTTTGAATTGTTTCTAATCTTGATAATCTTGAACTTCCACATTAACCCTTGGTAGTAATTTATTTCCAACAACAAAGTCAAGGTTGCATCAATTGAAGAGAAATTTGTTCAACATCGATTGAGATGGTATGGGCATATTCGTCAGAGGCCTTCTGATGCACCGATATATAGTGGAGTTTTAAGCCACGTCGAAAGCACAAGAAGAGGTAGGGGTCGACCGAAATCGACATGTGATGAAGCAGAAAAAAGAGACTTAAAAGCATTGAATGTCTTCAAAGAATTAGCGTCAAATAGAAGTGCATGGAAGTTAGCGATCCATGGCTCATTATAAAGACAGACTAAAATTTAGAAGTAGTGGTATCGTATACCTTTAGTCTAGAGTTAGCGACGTAAGACGCTAGTCTAAACTTTGATTTGTAGAATAATTTATTATTAGTATTTTTATTAGTAGTATTATTATTATTAATACTACTATTTTATAATTTGTTATATTATAATTATTTATATAGATTTTTCTTATTTTACAATAATAATTTTATTTTTACATATTTTCAGTTAGCCATGCCTGATTACATTCCGATTGAATATGCTCCACCAACTGTAATTCATCTCAAAATTCCTATTTTATTGTTGCATTTCTATTTGGAGCTCGCTGTTGACGTCGCTGCCATGGATGTAACTCCTCTGCTTGAGACATTTTGTCTAGATCTCAGTTCTATACCAAGTTGAATCTCAAAGCTAATCTTCTATAGTATTTTGTATCCTCTTTTGGTGTTGTTTTTATGTTGTAAATATTCAGAAGTAGAGAAGGAATAATTATGCAGCCGGGAATATTGGTACCAGTGCTGTTCTGTTCTGTTTTATAAAAACCTAAGAAGAATTCATTGTCATTTTGTTTATATATATATATTTGTTTATATATATATATATATGAGGAGGGATCCGTAGCCGTCAAACTTTCAACCGCTCGCAACCGCTACATGGTAGCAAATGTAAATGACCGATCCGGACCGTTAAAAATATTCTCCATATTAATATAGACTTGGAAATCAAATTTTATATTTTTTTATTTTTTTTACTATTTTATCGGATGGATTAAAAATTTATTTATCTAATGTTTACAAACATCCAATTTTCAACCCTTCCGATAAAATAGTAAAAAAATCCAAAAAATATAAAATTCGGTCTCCAAGTCTATATTAGTATGAAGAATATTTTCAACGGTCCGGATCAACCATTTACACTTGATATGATGGAGCGGTTGCGAGCGGCTATAAAATGGATGGCGGCTACGAATCCCTCCTCATAAATATATATATATATATATAGAGAGAGAGAGAGAGAGAGAGAAAGGCTAGGGTGCTCCATGGAGCACCAAATTGCTCATGCTCCACATTCGTTATATTCAATTTGAAATTTTCAAAGACCGATCTGAATCGTTGAACATGATCTACATATTAAAATCTACTTGGAGATTGAATTTTACATTTTTTTTTAATTTTTTGCTATTTTTTAAAGAGGTAGAAAAGTTGCTAATCAAACAATTTCTGAACCAACAAAAGTTGCAATTTTCCTACCTCTCTAAAAAATAGCAAAAAATTCAAAAAAAATGTAAAATTTAATATCCAAGTAGATTTTAGTATGTAGATCATGTTCAATGGTTCGGATCGGTTGTTGGAATTTTTAAATTGGAGATACGATGTGGAACATTAGGGGTTTGATGCTCCATGGAGCACCCTAGTCTATCTCTATATATATGCTAGCCTATCTCTCTCTCTCTCTCTATATATATATATATATATATATATATATAACTGGGCTATGGTGCTTGATCAAGCACCAAGGGGTCGGTGCTTGACCATCAAATCACACAAATGGGTGGTTCAAATTTCGATTTATCATGCTCAATAATTTCTTTATATCAAAATCTTGTGGGATACCAAAATTTTCTATTTTTAGAAATTTGTAAGTATTTGTTTTGAATTTTTGAAAATGACTAAAAAATAGTAATAAAATAATCAATGCTTGTACATAAAATATGTCACTTTCAAAAGTTCAAAACAAATACTTACAAAATTTTAAAAATAGAAAATTTTGATATAAATAAATTATTGAGCATGATAAATCAAAATTTTTGATGTTCGTTTGTGAGATTTGATAATCAAGCACCATAGCCAAGTTCATATATATATATATATATTGCAAAGTAATAAGCAGTACTTTCCGTCTCAATTTCTTCTGCCTTTTCATTTTATCAGTTGCATTCGAATCAATCGTTAATTAATGACAATCAAATACCAACTACTACAAAATATGCTTGTTGAGACAGATATTTTAGCATATAATTAAGAACGGTTACATCCGTTCAAAGAAAAATTTACGGACGATAATAGATATGTCTCAAAGTCGTTGCACGAATTACCGTTTTCAAGAGATTGTGAGACGGTAGAATAATCATCTCTAAATTTTTATTCTAGAGACGAGTCAATTGTTCATATAAATTCACACACGACTTGACCGGTTTTAGTAGAATATTTGAGACAAATTGACGGTCCATATTTCTATTTTTTAGAGATGAATTAGTCGTCCTAAGAATTTGTTAATTGGTGTTGCTAATTTTACCCTTTCGAGTGATAAATGGTCCGTCCGTAAATTCGTTTCAACAGGACCATTTTGTCAAAAGTGGACAAGTAGTTGGTGCATGGTCTAATTAACTTGTGAAAAGTGGAAAAGTCGGAGTTTGTGAAAAGTAGAAGAGTCTAAATTTATTAATATACACATATATATTTGTAATTTTCATTTTGACAAAAGGAAACATATTTGTATTATTAATTGGCTAATTAATTTGTATTTTTTTTTTTGAGAAAGCGTATTGCATGTATTTGTTGATTTTATTAATTTTACAAAAAATATGAGAGCAATCCACGTCAGAAGTGTCATATCAGTAACAATATAGGCTATAACAAAACAATTAATAATAATAATAAATGTGAATTCTCCAGCACATCTACAACGCCAATTTTTTTTAATATTAGAATTTAATAAATAAATTTTAAATAAAAAAAGATTGTTCTGAAAACTAAAAAATTCGAAGTTGCGAATACCGACCTTTTGGAATAACCAAAATATTATATATAATTAGTATTTTTTTCTACAAACTTCGACAATGATCGTCGAGATCATAATTAGTTTTTTTATCATCGCAAGCCATCGAACTGTAGATATTTGAGTCTATTTTCATTGCATCTAGTCTGATTTATGATCGGAGAAATGTGAATCTTAAATTTGGCTCCATCTTCAACTTATGCCTAATTAGTAAATTTTTCATCACGAGTTTACGTCAGAATCAATTTTGAATCGCCCAATTTTTCGATCACAAATCAGACTCAACGCGTTGGAAGTATACTCAAATGTCTACATCTCGATGGCTTGCGATGATAAAAAAACTTAATTACGATTCCAACGAGCGTAGCCGAAATTGTTACAAAAATTACCTAAATATAATCTTACTCATGAATTAAATTAATAATATTTTATCAACAAAAAATCCCAAATTCAAACGAAAACATTTGATTAAATCAAATGGCCAGTGCTGCCAATACCGGTCCTTTGATCTTTTTCAAAATGTCGGTATTCGCAACTCAGTCTTTTCTATTTTTCGAACTTACAGAACAATCTTTCTTTTCCATTTATAATTTATTTATTAAATTTCTAATAATAAAAAATCGGTCTAGGCACATGATAGTTACTATTAATTTTCGTATAACACTCAGATTGTTATTTTTCGTTGTTCTGTGTTACAAGCAAATATTTTATTGTTAAAAGGAACTAGCCAAATATTTATGTAAATAATATATATGTTAAACGAAATTGTCTGAATAAGATTGACAGAAAGCGAGTGAACAACAATATTTTTATCTTTACCAAAAATATATGTGAATATGTACATATATATTATTCAACAAATTTACAATTACTTTTAAAATATTGGCAAGTTTGTTATGGATTCGAAATTGAAGGGTCCAGCATGTATGGAGTGCTTTTCTTAATCTTGATGAAAATTAATTGGAGGAAATTCAACTTAATAATCCAAGCAGTTGGATCCTTTTTAGTACATAGACGGTTCATATTTGTGATCCATTAAAGATTTTGCCTTAAAATATTGGTATTTTATACAGTATTACATTATCAAAATGAATTATTTTAATTATGACTTTTTTTTATTCAAGAACACAAGCATTATTACTCACACGCTCACACTCTATTGCCACTTTAATTAGTTTCCATCAGTACCAACACTTGAGCAGATAGAAGCAGCAAAAGTACCTTTTTGCAAATTGCCTTTAAAATTTGAAATGCAAAGTTTATAAGAGGAACCTATAAAATAAATTTTTAGTTTCCAACACTTGAGCTTTTGGTTTTTATATTTATAGAAAAGATTTAAATACTTTGTTAAAAAAGAGTGTTTGATTTGATACATAAATAGAAAGAACGGTATACGCTACACCGTTCTTTGAAAAATAAAATTTGAGAACTAAATGATCGATTTTGTCAACACCGTTCCTTTAATTTTCAGAATTTTTGAATCAAATTATTTACTTCTTTTATTTCTGTTGTCACCGAAAATTATGACAACTAAAAGATCAATTTTTTCAACAGAATCCAAAGCCGAGGACTGAGAACCTGAAGCCAAGAGCTGACCCAAAGGGGAAGAATCCAATGAGTTCGGAAACTGGAGAATAAATTGAGGATGATGATGACCTCACTGTGAAGAAACCGAGTAAGAAGGTAGTTGTTAGAAGACACTCAGGAAGTGTCCCGAGCAAGAAGAGCTCAGGTTCACAAAGCTGATGATAAGCTGAAATGCTAATCTCAGCTAATGCACAGAACCTGAAGAGACGAGACAGGATCTTGAATATTTAGGAGATTTGAACTCAAGCATTTAATAGTTAGTTGGAAGTTATAATTAAGAGTTAGGTTAGTAACAAACAAACTTTCTATTGTAACTTGTAAGAGATTCCTCTGCTTAATAGAATTACTGCTTAGTTGAACTTTGTCTGTCCCGAATTCAAATATGTTTGTATTTTAAGTTAGACACCATTATCATGTGAGCTGTGAGAGGAGTGAACTCCACCTATGAAAGAGTACTGGAATGAGAGTGCAAAGCATCTCAATTTCACCTTTTAGGTTCATTTTCTTCTTGTAGATCCATTTTACCCCGATCGGCTTGTGTCATTTCGGCAAGTCTACTAACTCCCATGTTTCATTCTTCACGATTGACCTGATATCTTCGTCCGTTGTTGTTTTCCACTTATCATCTCGAGCAGCCTTCTCGAAGAAGATTGTCTAGGCATCAGTAAGTAGGCACACCAGATGCACTTCTCCGGCTGACTCGTATAGTTCTATGATTCCTACTTCCCGTTCTTTTATAAAAAATTACCTTCCCACGACCTTTCACTTTCACCTTAGACGCATCTCGAACGAGGCAGATCCTTCTATCTCAGTCGTCTCCTCAAAAAGAAGTTTGCAACCTGTCATGTGATTACTTACTCCCATGTTGATATACCACACCGTGTCATTTTCTAGATTCGGGTTGTTCTGCGCCAGGAGCATCATGTAGTCCTCTCATTTTTCTTAGGCATTCGCATAGTTGGCATTGCCATCAACCTTCTTCTCGGCACAAGAATCACTTGTGTAGTGATCATGCTTGCCACAGTTGTGGAAATCCACCATTCAGTTTGTTGCCTCGACCATCTCGGCCTCTACCTCGTCCTCAGATATTTTGGTTCGATTGGCATTTCTCTCATTTGCCTTGTCCTCGGCCACGTAGGGCTGGTAATGGGTCGAGTCGGCCCTCGAATCTAGAGGGCCTAAATCCATTTTGGCATTTCGAGCCGAGTTGTTTTCGATCTGGGCTTAAAAGATCGACTCGAGTTCGAACAATGGTTATAATCGAGAAATTATCGAATGGGGCCGTGTAAAACTCGATTCTAACCTCCAGTCAAAACTCGAGCATTCCGATCTCCGACTCAGTTCACCTCGATTCTCTGTCTTCGTCTCCTTTCTTCCTAAAACTCGATTCTAATTTTCTAATCCTAACAATTCACATCCGCCGTCTTCTACAGTTCTACTTCGAACCCCACCGTCGTCTAAGTCGTCCCCTCGGCTCCTCCGTGTTCTCTCCGCATTCGTACTTTGTGCATCGGTTCAACACACTCTCCGCACTTCCAGGTATTGAGTTTACTCCCAATTTTATTTTATTTTCATTAAACAATTTAATCATTTTTGGGTACTTTTGATTTTGAATTTGATTTTGTTGAGCATCAAATGTGATTTCTGGTTTTGGGCACTTGCGATTTCTGCTTAACAGTTGGGTTGTTTAGTTGTAATTTTTGGTTTTGGAGCTTGATCTTATGACGGCTTGTGCTCTGGTACTGGTGGCTTGTATGCTGGTACGGGTGGTTTGTACTCTGGTACTGGTGGCTTGTATACTGGTACCAATGAGTGGCTTTATATAGAGGTGACATGTTAGTACATGCCACCAAAGTCGGTTTTGGGAAAAAATAACTTCAGTCGGGTTGATTTTCATTTTCTCAAGATTTTAGCTTTGTTGAGTGAGATTCAAAGGGAAAGTTTGCCCAAAACCAAAAATTCAAAATACCGTGACAAACAGATATTGGAAAGAATAATCGACGAGATTGAAATTCCAAATGTTCCAATGAGAACCAACTGCGCCAAACAGGGCCTAAAGGATTTTGATTATAACTCATATTTACCTCATAGACCTGAACTTTATATAGAGGTGACATGTTAGTACATGCCACCAATGAGGAAGGGCAGGGATGTCAAATTGATCATATTGCTTTGATTGTGACCATTTGCTTGTGCTGTATCTGAAGCGAATCACTGCTAAACAGCACTGGTACAGACTTCATTATCTTTGTATATGCTTTGTGCCTCCTGACAAACAGTTGCTAAAGTTAAACATCAAGCAAGAATTGATAACATTCAGTTCTTTTCACTAATTTGTTATCTTTTAATTTGTGTTTGTGGGGCTTATTATGAAAATGGATTTGCATTTACCAAAATCATGAGACCACACTATCTATTTTTTATTAGCAGCTTATGGTGTTCGGTAATTCATTATCTACAAAAATTGGGTCATGAAACAAGAGGGATTAGAAAATAATTGTGCAAGAAATGCTGGTTGTGTTTTGTTTGTCTCATTTGGCCAATACCATTCTTCAAAATTGTTTACTTAAATGATACGTTTTCAACTCTGTAAGAAATAACTGATAATTAAACTTATTGTTTAGCCTTTGCAATAAAACAATTAAAGCAAAACTAACAACTGTGTAGCCTTTGCAATAAAACTTATTGTTTAGTCTTTTTTATTGAATGTGTAGCCTTTGCAATAAAACAATTAAAGCAAAACTAATAACTGTTTAGCCTTTGCAATAAAACTTATTGTTTAGTCTTTTTTTATTGAATGTGTAGCTCCTCAGAAACATCAAGTACCTGGAAAGGAGAAAAGTTGTGCAATAATTGCAAGGAAGCTCGGTATTGCTCTCATAAGCATTAGGTACTTTTGCTGAGTTCCACTCCTTTGCTTTGATAGTAGTTCTTGTGAGGTGTCTAATGGTATCTGTATGGGCTTGCTTGACTTTTGTGTGTATAGTATGGGGCTTTGCTCGACTGCCTGTATTAGTCTTTACTGACTGTTTTTTCGTATGGTGCTTTCGTTAGTTTTGTGGGTATATGTCTCAAGTGAGCCCGCCAATGTTACTTTAGGCTCTGTTTTATGCGTAAGGTTCCTGAAGATAGGGCATTTTAGGCTCTGTTTGTTGTACATTTTGATTCTAATCATTTGTTAGCTCAAGATAATTGGTTCTAATTATTTGGTTCTAATTTGTTGTACATTTTGATTGTAGGAATTTGAAGGAAAACAAAAAGTAAATCATGAAGAAGAGTTTTAGTTCATTTTTTTGCTTTTATTTTTCAATATTCAACTTGGTGAAAGAAATCGTTTTATCGTGAATGAAATTGGTGTAATAACTATCGACTATTATTTAAATTTGGTATGTTATATTCTAATATTTATCTTTTATTTAATTTTGATATTAATATTATTTACGTGAATGTACATTCAGTATAGTTACTCTAGTACTCCTGATCTTTGAACAAAAAATCTAAAATAATATTTAATGTTAATGTTTAATGTTTAATGTTTAATGTTAATGTTTAACTCAGTATAGAGAACTCATGATATTACTTCTGACATTTCGAGTATAAAATAGCGAACTCATGATATTACTTCGGTCAAAGCCCTTCGAATATGCCCATAGCAACAGAAGAGAAAATCGAATACCTGAATCGAGCCGAGTTCGATCTTTTTTTTTCAAATATGGGCCGAGTACAGTTCGAGTATTAATTTGGAGGTAATGAGCCGGACTTGGATATGGATCAAATGCTGATCCGTTAGTAGCCGTGCCACGACCACTTCCTCGGTCGCGTCCTTTCTAATTC
This sequence comes from Eleocharis quinqueflora, assembly GCA_964058865.1. Taxonomy (NCBI): domain Eukaryota; kingdom Viridiplantae; phylum Streptophyta; class Magnoliopsida; order Poales; family Cyperaceae; genus Eleocharis; species Eleocharis quinqueflora. Next base: position 135,509 of record CAXKVX010001694.1, on the reverse strand, counting down.
TTCTATTGGGCATACATTGCCTTCTCATCAGTAGTTTTTACTTCAAGCATCTCTTCGTCTACTTCCTTTAATTTCTTCTTCATATTGCTCCTTTGCTCGTGTGCCATAAGCAAGCCAGCGAGTTCGTCTACTATTAGCCCGCTTAGATCTTTCAACTCATCTATTGCACATGCTATGTTGTAAAATGCTTCGGTCACCGACCTCAGGATCTTCTACACGATTCGAGCTTCTATCAGTGTCTCGTCGTTCCTTTTTAGTTGATTTGCCACCACATGTACTCTCGTGATGTAATTCAAGATGTTCTCATTCTCCTTCATCCTCATTAATTCGAGCTCACCTCGCAAGGTCTGGAGTCTCATTTTCTTGACTCGATCAGCACCTTTGTATATTGCATGCAGTGTCTCCCACGCCTCCTTTGGCGTGCTTGCACTCGCGATCTTCTCAAATCCAGTGAGCTATTCCCAAAACCAGTCATGTCGCTTTAATACTGATTTGTTAACTTAAATTTTGTCGATAGTCGAGTTGTTGAAGTAAACGAAGAAGGAGGCTGGGACATGAAGAACCAGCAAGAAGAGGAGCTTACCCAGGGAGGAATTGAAATCTCACCTCAAATTGACGAGGCGTCTAGTTTGGGAACCACGGAAGATGAAACAAATTTCGAGACCTCGGATGAAAATGAACCTAAGAAACGGAGATACTAAAGTATTCAGGAACTATATAAATCAACTAGAGAAGTGCATCTAGTATGCCTACTTGTCGATGCCGAGACAATCTCGTTCGAGAAAGCTGCTCGGATGATGAGTGGAAAGCAGCAATGGACGAAGATATCAGGGCAATCGAGAAGAATGAAACCTGGGAGTTAGTAGACTTGCCGAAAGGGCACAAGCCGGTCAAGGTAAAATAGGTCTACAAGAAGGAAATAAACTCGAATGGTGAAATTGATGTACAAGGCGGGGCTGGTTGTGAAAGGATATCAGCAGAAAGTCGAGATAGATTTTGATGAAGTCTTCACACCAGTAGCTCAGATAGAAACAATCCGACTATTGAGCTCGCAAGCAACTCAATTCGAATGGCCGGTTTACCAAATGGATTAAAGCAGGCTCCGAGAGCCTGGAATACGAGAATTGACTTTTACTTCAAGAAATATAGATTCAGGCAATGTCTGTTCGAACATGCCATATATGTAAAACCAAAGAAAGAAGAGATCTTGATCGTTTATGTGGATGACTTGATATTCATGAGAAACATCCCAAAGCTGATTGAAGAGTTCAAAATCGAGATGAAGAAGGAATTCAAGATGACAGATCTCGGGTTGATGAAATATTTTCTCGGACTTGAGGTGAAGCAAGACTATTCGGAAATCTTTATCTCGCAAGGAGCATACGCGAGAGAAATGATGAAGAAGTTTGTGATGGACAATAGCAGCTCGGTAGAAACACCGATGGAACTCAGTGCAAAACTTTCTCAGTAGGAAGTCTGATCGGTATCTTGAGATATCTGACTTGCACAAGGCCAAACATAGAGTTCGCGGTCAGCATGGCGACTAGATACATGGAGGATCAGAGGGCCTCACATTTGAAAGCAGCAAAAAAAATCCTGAGATATGTCAAGGGGACAAAAGATCTTGGATTATACTACTCGAAAACTAACAATTTTGAATTTGCATGTTATGTTGATAGTGACTGGTGTGGTGACATCGATGACAGAAAGAGCACCACGGTTTTTGCATTCTACATGGGAGGCACAAGCAAATACAATAAAACGATTCTTTACAAGCAAGAGAGAGAAACTAGAGAGATACAATGATCAAATAAAATCGAAGAAGTCTCTTGAATGCATCGAAATCATCTCTTGCACTTTCTCCAAGCTTAGATCCATTTTCTCTTTTCAATTTAAGTTTTCTAAAATTCTGCCCAAATCTTTGAGTCCGCAAGAATTTGCTCTGAGTTTTCTTTTGGAAAAAAGGATGGAAACTTGGACAGAGAGCAAATATTTGCGTCCGCAAGAATTTTCTCTGAGTTTCTTTGTTCTCAACTTAGCAGATCTTTGTGTCCACAAGAATTTGCAGTCTGGTCAGATTGCTCTGCTTGAAGCACCGGGTCCTAAATTAAATTAAATTGTGTTACACTACTCCTAGATACTTGTCAATACTTCACAAACAAACCCTGCCATGCTTATTCAATTGCAATGCCCCCGTTGCGAATCAAATAAGCAAAATGTGTAAAGAAAAGAGAGAAAGGAGAGAGGAAAGCTCACAAAGATTCAATGTGAAGGTGTTGGTGGTAGTGGTGCTCCTCACCGGGGTTCGTCGTCCTCGTCATCATCCTCTTCGAAAGGAAACTTATGTCTCATTGACGTCCTCCTCTCACGTAGTGGAAAGTCCTCCAAAATCCTTTGGTGGCATGCCGGCCTACTCGATGTTCCTTGAAGACTTCATGATTTTAGACATCACTATCAATAATATAGAATACCAAAAGTCACACCTGAAAAGCTTGTTACTTGGAGACTTTCATGGCTAAGTAAGCAAAATGAATTAAAATGCATATAAGTGTTGTATAATTTTAATTTGCTTGTTCAACACGATTGAATAAGAAGAAATAATCACTAGATTATATTTTGTATATTGGATATATAAATTGATCAAGTGGATTATGTAATAGCAAAGAAAATTAATTATGCATGTCTATGCATGAATTAATGTTGATAATTAATTAATTAATAATGTATTGAATATGTGAATTAATTAATTGATTATTTAAGAGAAAGGCAAAATTAATTATGCATGGCTATGCATGAATTAATATTGTTAACTAATTCATTTTGTATTTAAAGCATGAATTAATTAATTGCTTGAGAGCAAAATAAATATTTGGAGGATTTATAATTGTGAAATATAATCAATTTGGAATTGATATGATCACAATTAATGCATCATATGATAATATGATTATATATGGTAAGTTTGGATGATTGGAGATGGATGTGGTCAAACTTGGTCAAAGGTGAGGAGTGGTGCATGAGGAGGTGTATAATGATGTTTGAAGAAGGGGAAGTGATTTTGAATGAGCCATTGGTCCATTGCACCATTCTAGTGAGCAATTACTATCTTATCATTTCTAAACTCAATCAACACCACATAATTAAATGATAAGATTGTAATTTTGCATTCAATGCAATTGCTTAGTTATATATTCTCAAATCCTTCTCTATCTACCTCATTTCTCTATCTACCTCATTTCATCTCATTTGCTTGATCCACTTTCTCTCTCTCACTTTGATCAAACCTCTTCTTTTCTCCCCTTCCTTGGCCGATACCTACAAGCCATCACCTCATCTCTCCACCTCCATTGGTCGCCGATGCTTCTAGGATGCCGCCACCTCCATCATTCCATCGTCGTCTCCAGGCTGGTGCGCCGTTGCACCTAGATCGATGGCCCCTCTCACGACTCAACTTGATCTTGGTTGAATGCATTGATTAAGATAGGATCTTGATCCTTCTTGCTCTCTTGATTTAATTTGCTTTTTTGCCTCCTTTCTTTCATCTTTCTTGATCTTAGAGATCAAAGATGGGGATTCATGTGTTGAACATTAGCCACAAATCAATTCTTGTTCTTTATTGAGACTTTGAGATTGTATTTTGGGGCTATTACTTGCATGGATTGATTGATAGAGGCCTAAATAGCATCAAGGTCATTCAATCGATCTTGAACGAAAGCTTGGGTGGACTCAAGGGATCCTCCACGCTATTTGAGATTGATCGATCAAGAGAGACCACAAATAGAGGCTAAGGTATAGTTCTTAAATCACTACTACTTGATCTAGAACTTGAGATGGTTTATTTATTGTGCTTGTACTTGTGTATGGTTTAGCTTTTTGTGCATGAATTACTAAGATAGAAAAAATTTAAATTGGCTTGACCTTCTTGAGCACAAGTAGTAGGTTCCTTTTGTGTTTGCAGGTGATGTTAACCATATGTGAGGTCTAAGACATGTAGAACAAGTCAAGAACATGTAGAACAAGTTAAGACAAACACAATGATGCAAGAAGCATGAAAAACTAGGCAAAATCGAGCCTTGTTTTACAGTAACACCAGGGAAGGCATTATAATGCATCAGGAGGAGTCATAGTGGAACCAGGGCATTGTAACGCTTATGTAGAAGATGGGTTTAGAAGTCAGAATGTCGTGAGCTCAAAATATGAAGAAAACGGAAACTTGCGTGATGGTAACACCATGCATGCGTTATAACGCGCTTTTCTGCAGATTTGGGCATAGAAGTGAGATGAAGAGTAAAAGAAGGGTATTTAAGGAAATTTTCAAAGGTGTCATAATGCCTTGGTAATGCGTTGTAACTCTTGGGCTCATTGTTGGCGCCTTGAAGATATTTGCAAGCCATATGCCTATATATAGAGCTTTGTTTCTTCCCATAAGATCAAAAAAGCGTCACCCAAGTTTACAAGCAATTAAGAGCACTTTTGGATCACAAAGACCATGTTGTTCAAGCATCATAACCTTAGCCATTGTGAGAGATAAAATTATAATAAGATAGCCATTGTTAATCATTGCTTAGTGATTTCTTGCAAGTTTTGTTGTGAGTTGCAAGAGTTTTTATTTGATCCAAGGATTGGATCCTTTTTTCGTGGAGGAATCTTTTGTAAAACACTTTTGTTATAGTGTTGATTTTTTACCCGATGTGAAATCAGGGGTCCCATGAGTGTAGGCAAAGATTGTCGAATCACATTACATTGAGTGTCACTTGACTCTTTCTCTTGCTCTCTCTCTCTCATTCTGTATCTTTTCTTGCAATTCTTGAGTATTCTTGTTGCATCTTTTGTTGTGTATTTGAATTGCTAGAATTACACAATTGCTAAGTAGTTTAAGGTCTTGTTGAGTGAACACGGTTCCGCATTCAAAATTTGTTAATTCTAGCTTAGCCTCATTTTTTTAGGTGGACTTTCAGTTTTGATAAGTCTCCAACATGATTGTGATTAATATTTTTACTTCTAATAGAAGTATGGAAACACATCTCTTTATGGAGTATAAAATTTTCTATGTTGTTATTATTTTTGTTTGGTTCCATTTTTATGAAAATGGCCAAGTTTTACATTGCTAATCAAATCTATCATAATTTTCTTTCTTTTCGGATTTGAAACCATGTATATTGAAAAAGCGCGTATACGCTCGCGGCTCGTGAGTCGCTCGGGGTCGACTCAGGATAAAACTCGTATATGCTCGTTTGTATTTGGCTTGTGACTCGTATACGCTCGTTCATATAGCTCGACTTAGAATATAATGTAATATAAATTTTAATGTAATAAATTCATTCATTGACTAATGACTATTGACTTGTTATATAAATTTTTATTTTAAACTCTTAATTTTTTATTAATCAATAAAATATTTGTAATTTGTATTTTTTTATTAAAATTTTAAGTTATTCAAATAATAAATATTATTAAATAACAAGCTAACCAAAAATCACTTAGGATGTGTTTAAAAATATTAAGGCTTGCAACTCACTCGAAATGAGGGTAAAGATTGTGTAGGGGTCGATCGAGATTGACATTAAATGAAGCAGTAAAAAGAGACTTGAAGACATGAAATGTCTCCAAAATGCTAGTGTTAGATAGGATTACATGAAAGTTAGTGGTTCACATACTATAACCATGACATAAATTAAAATTTAAAAATAGTGGTATATTTGTACAACTTGTAATTCAGAATTATAGACGTAAGATACTAGTTTAGACTCTTATGACATCATAGTTATTATTTTTATATTATTATCATTATTATTACAATTATTATTATTACCACTATTATTACTATTACCATTATTTTACTTCTATTATTATAGATACTAGGGTACTATTTATTATAATATTATTATTTATATTGATTTTTTATTACTCCGATTGAATTTCATTTCTAGCCTTTTCCAACTAGTTTGGGACTAAAAGTGTTGTTGTTGTTGTTGTTGTTTATGTAAATGTATTTTTTATTTTCTTTCATGTCAACTAATTATCCCCTTTAAATGAATACAAACAGTAATTCACATGATTTAAACACATTTATAACTGATATATATATATATATATATATATATATATATATATATATTGAGCAAGTCGTACTTCGCTTTCGTATCTCAAATTTCAAAATTCAAGCAACCAATTCAAATCATAGAACTTGATCTACATATTAAAATCTCATTAGGGACCGAATTTAAATTTTTTTTATATTTTTTAAAGACATATCGAATGGTCCAAAAATCGTTAGATTAACCGATTTTTCATCCTCTTTAAAAAATAGTAAATAAATTCTAAAAAATATAAAATTAGATCTCCAAGAAAATTTTAATATGAAGATCAAATTATACATTTTGGATCGTTCGTTTGAACTTTAAAATTAAAAATATGAAGGTATAGTATCGCTTTTTTATGCTTAATTTGTAAAGTACCATCGTCATGCTCATATATTTTTCTATATGCAAATTTTATTTAACATATTAGAAAAATGAACCTTGCACTACTTTTTCCCCAAGTAGTTTAGATGTAACATTCTATTGCTTACATGTGTTTATTAATAATAAAACTTTCTTGGTTCGCAGGAATAGACATTGTTCGATTAGAATTGATACGTAGATTGAGATTATTATAATTTTTTTTGCATAATTATCTGAATGGCTCACTCAATCAACCTCAGTTCCTGTGACTAAATAGCGCTATTTTGGATGGTCAAATTTAAATCGTTTGGTAACCAAGAAATTTGGATTCAATCCCTTTCCGGATATTTAAATTCATAACGCAACCAAGCACGTTAGATCACCACAGACTACTCCAGAAACTAGACAAAAACAAGCAAACAAAACCATTGTTCTCTATCTTTATTTATATCTCTTCTCCTTTCCATTTATTCTTACAACCCAAAACAATATTCTTCCTTGAGCAGTGCAGAATGCATCCAGCCATGGCTGAGGCAGCACCACCTCTTGATCAAACATCATCTCCAAGCCGCTCGGTTGATTCGATTCGTCTGAAATTACCTCTGCTATTATGGGATGTGTATCTGGAGCTGGATCTCTCGTTCAATCTGATTCCAAGTTTTGAGGCTTTCTGCATCAATCTCAATTCTCTTTCGCACTCCAATATAAGCTAGAGAATAGAGATGTCTTAATTCGCTTTGTATAATAGTTAAATTGGAAAGAGAGTTGCTCAAAGAATGGTGTGCTGCTCTGCTTTAATTATAAACATGTAGTTTTTTTGTCTTATAGATAAGTTTCTGTTTCTCTTTTTCTTCTTCTTCTTTTTTCAATTGATAAACATGTGGTTTTTGTCTCATAGATAAGTTTATGTTTCTCTTTTTTCAATTAAGGTGTCGAAATATGTTAATTTAAGTTGTTTTCATAGTTTCATATACTGTAAATTAATCATCTAATTGATTAATAATCCTTACTTGATTCTTTTATTTCCTCAAAATATTACTATAAGTTATGTTATTAGTCATGGTGTTTTATTTTTTTTTTATAACAAATTCATGCAAATTTTATCTTAATGCAATTCCTTGTGGTCGTCGTCCCAAATACAAAGTCGCCTTATCCAATTTCTATAAATTATCTAATATCTTAATAATTGTTTCCTTAATTATGTTATTATAAATGTGTCATATTGTTATTATGAAAATTAATTCTTTCCTTCATAATTATCGTCAATAACAAATTTATTATTCATGTTAAATAAATAAAATTTCATGTTAATAGCTTTATTATTAGCATATTTTTATAAAATTATATTATTCAACTTATACGTCACTAACGTGAATTAAGAATCAATCATATGAAACCTTAAACATAACATAAAAAACAAAGTTTATAACATACTATAATACAATAATAAAATATAAAAAAATAACATCTCCCTATTTTTATTTATGGCACTAACACGACAAAATCATGTTATTTATTTCTCTTGAATATATATATATAATTCCATTCATTTTAAATTTTTTTTGTAATACTAGACGCAAATGTTTCTTTTTACGACAAATAAAAAAAGTCTGTACATGCTTTATCAATTCTCTTATCCAATTTCCAAAAAGAAGAAATATATGTACGTAGCAAATTTTCTTGTACAAATCTATTCCTTTGATACACAATTCGTGCATGTGTGATACACGATCATAAAAAGAAAAAAATATATGTACGTAGCAAATTTTCTTGTACAAATCTATTCTTTGATACACAATTTGTGCATGTGTGATACACGATCATAAAAAGAAAAAAATATATGTACGTAGCAAATTTTCTTGTACAAATCTATTCTTTGATACACAATTCGTGCATGTGTGATACACGATCATAAAAAGAAAAAATATATGTGCGTAGAAAATTTTCTTGTACAAATCTATTCCTTTGATACACAATTCGTGCATGTGTGATACACGATCATAAAAAGAAAAAAATATATGTACGTAGCAAATTTTCTTCTACAAATCTATTCCTTTGATACACAATTCGTGTATGTGTGATACACGATCATAAAAAGAAAAAATATATGTACGTAGCAAATTTTCTTGTACAAATCTATTCCTTTGATACACAATTCGTGCATGTGTGATACACGATCATAAAAAGAAAAAATATATGTACGTAGCAAATTTTCTTGTACAAATCTATTCCTTTGATACACAATTCGTGCATGTGTGATACACGATCATAAAAAGAAAAAATATATGTACGTAGCAAGTTTTCTTCTACAAATCTATTCCTTTGATACACAATTCGTGCATGTGTGATACACGATCATAAAAAGAAAAAATATATGTACGTAGCAAATTTTCTTGTACAAATCTATTCCTTTGATCGATACACAATTTGTGCATGTGTGATACACGATCATAAAAAGAAAAAATATATGTACGTAGCAAGTTTTCTTGTACAAATCTATTCCTTTGATACACAATTCGTGCATGTGTGATACACGATCATAAAAAGAAAAAATATATGTACGTAGCAAATTTTCTTGTACAAATCTATTCTTTGATACACAATTCATGCATGTGTGATACACGATCATAAAAAGAAAAAAAATATATGTACGTAGCAAATTTTTTTATACAAATCTAAATTATCTAATCCTTTGATACACGATCATAAAAAGAAATTTCACTTTTTGGTAGGACAAGCAACATTTTCCGTTTGGAAAAGGCGTTGTTGAAAGGGTTAATCAACTAAGTTATCAGGTCAGCTTTTGTTAGTAGGTAGAAATAAACTCTCCTAAAAAAAGCTCCTCCTTTCACCATCAGTTTATTAAAATATTAATTTTGACTCTATATATCAATATATGGCTAACCCTAAAAGTAATCTCCACGTTTTGACCTAGTTCACACGCATCTTTCCTGTGAGATATATAAAACCGTTATTAATTCCTTTACTAGCATCGGATATGTCTGATGCATTGCTATAAATTTGATTTAATTAGAATGTTATTTATATAATTAGAATGTTATTTTTTGTTGATGACTCGTAAGTAGTTTATAAATTATTTAAAAAATTAAAATGTTTTTTTTGTTAGTTACTACTACAGAAAGAGACTTAAATAGTTCTATTTTAATAGCGGAGTTTATTAAATTTTGCTATAAATTTTTTTTAATAGCGGATCTTATGTGAAATTCGCTATAAAATCTCCTTTTTTATATCGGACTTCAGAGCAGAGCCGCTATTAAAATCTTTAATAGCGGATGTAGTAAAGGATCCGCTATTAAAGGTTGAGTTTTAATAGCGGCTAGCTTCAGGATTCGCTATTAAAGGTTGAGTTTTAAAAGTTGCTGCTTGGAGGGTCCCACTGCAGCAGAATTACTCATCTGCGATTGGATTTCCGGTCGCAGTTGGTTCCAGTTTCGTCGCAGAAGGTCTCCTGCGATGAGCACCGATCGCAATTGTTTTTGTCGCTGTTTGGGCCTCGCAGATGTGTGGCGGTGACGTCATCACGGTCGCAGATGACGTCATCATGGTCGCAGAAACTTATTTTGTGCGACCGTAATACCTTGTCGCAGAGGCCATTTAAGCTGACGTCATGGTGGCTTTCTGAGACAAAATTCCAGTCGCAGAAGGTGTTTTTCCGGTCGCAGATGGCCTCTGACTGAGTTTTGTTTTGTTTCATTTGTTCTGCTTTTCTTCCATATTGTTGCATAATATCATAATACCGTTCACTTATTCATTTTGACTTGCACATCACAATATATTAGAAACAAATTTCGGTAGTCATTCATATTGACTGGCACATCACAACATTCACTTATTTTATTGCTGATTTAAGTGGAATACAAAGTATTTACTATGAACTCTCATAATATATTACAAAAAAACAAATCCAAACAATAGTACCAACTAATGTCAAAGCATCAACTAAGCTGGAATTTAAAACCCCTAAAACCCACAAGTTCACTCAAGTAATTAAGAGCACTAAACAAAAGGAATTTTCACAATGAAGCTTGGAGCTTGACTGCTGCAGTGTGTCTTTTTCCTGCCATGTTCCACTGAACATTTATATATACAGATGTAAGTACTAGATAAGCTTTCATCTTTAGCTTTCAAATATTGTAGTAGTAGTAGAAATTAACTAATGAGAAAGATGTAAGAAATTGATATGTACATGTATGAAAAAAAGTAACAAAGTGATTAAGATAGTTGACTAATACTAGTTCAGATGCACAAAGAAATAAAGTTGTACCTTGTGTCTAAGATATTTGACTAAAGTTGTATCTTGTGTCTCACTGATTGAAAATGCACAGAGAAATAAAGCAAACAAGTATTACATGTTGATGTCAAGCAAACAAATATTACATGTTGATGTTCATAATTTATGTTTAGAAAATGAGAAATTTCGAAGATAGACATCAAGGATATGTACCTTGTGGCTTGTTGGCTGGACATAAGCAGAAAAAACTTCGTATCACTTGCTACTTCAAATCACTTTGCACCTGTGACAAATTAAAAAAAAAGAGAAATTATCATATAAGACTCTTACACTTCAGTCCAGTATGATATGAAACATTACTGATCAGATACTAGATCCAAAGTGATTACAGTACTTAACAAGGCATGTCACTTTATAAAACATGAGACAAATGTTTTTAAAGAAATTAGTCATTTTTAATAAAAGGTTGAAACATAATAAAACAAGGGGATGCTACCCATTAAAATGAACATGCTTAAACAAAGAATTTCACAAATGATGCATTGAATATTGTTTTTGGATCTTCATTAAGAATCTTTTTTCATGAAATAGAAGAGATATAATAAGAAAAGATGCAAATTTCTTTCTCTTTTTGAAGGCAGTAGAACACTCGAACCCTTTCTCTTTTTTCATGAAATAGAAGAGATATAATAAGAACAAATTTCAGCTATGCATTATAGTGTGAATATGTCATATCTACGAATCAGGTAAGGCCAATACAATGGTCAATAATCATCTCAAATGAACGAGTAAACTTTTTTAACACAAAAAGTCCATAACTATGTTGTTTCTGCTCAGGGTGGTTGGTAGAAGATATTTGTTTGAATGAGCATCTTAGAATATCGAATTTCAGATGTTCAACATGAAGTGATCATAGCAATGCCAGCATGGTAAATTTATGGCTGCGAATCGAGACTATACCTGACCGTGAGTGGTACCATGCTTTTCATGTGACTGTGAGTTGTATAATGATTGTCACTCTTAATGCCAGTGCCAAAGTAAAATTCTTTCTTACCTTTGCTTGATGTGTAAATTTTCTCGAGCACCATTTGTGGAGCTCGACGACGCACCCCTCATAACAGAACTATTCCTCTTACAATTTTTCCATCCCATAACTGCAAAACACTTAATCCAAGTCGAAGTTAATACAAACTCTAGAGCTAAAACCTTACATTACCCCATACACTAAGTTCAATTTTCGCAACCTACTAGCTCTAATTCAGTGACTCGATCAAGCTATTTATTAAACCTCAATCAACAATCGCTCATGCACACAACAAGCTTACAAGAGCTAGTTAAATACACAGTCAATTAAGATGCAAAATTATCTAACAGGAAAAAAATGTTTCAGAACATTAAAAGTAATAAACCATGAAATCAAATAGTTAAATACACAGTCAATAGAAGAAGGAATCTGACGCTCTTCTCTCAGTGACTCAGCTTCCTTGAAAAACATAAGAAAAAAGAAAATTAAATTAGTACAAATAGTTTGCAAGATAGAAAATACAACATATTGTTTTCTGATAGAATACATGGTTCTAAATAAGCAACTAAACTTGGAACGGAATATCGTGCAAAAATACAAAATTGCAACAAGTTCAGATAGCAGATCATCTAATTTGGACATGATAATCTGGTATTAATGTTTAATGCTCATAATTCTGCAAATCATCTAATTTAGACGTGATAATCCAAATCAGACTCTGACAACTTTACAATAGAAAATATAAAATATAATTGTTACTTACACTGAAACCTTTGTTCACCTGAGAAACGGAGATCGACAGAGAGACAAAGTCAGAGAGAAAGAGAGACAAAGAGAGACCGCTTGTGGGCACTTGGCGACTTGGAGCGGATGGGTGGAGAGACGAATCGCCCTTCTGTGCGTAGATAGAGAATCGCGGAGGGATTAGTTCGCATGAATTCCTTTGACGAGATCGGAGAAACGACAGTAGGGTTTTGGAGAGAGAATCGCCAGGGAGTAGGAATGGAGACAACACTTCGACTGAAAGGTGATTGGCGATCGAGAGAGGAGCACGGTCGATCTCAGATAGAGATAGGAGGAAACGGAGAAACAATGAGATTGTCGATAGGGTGGCTGAGAGTGGAGGCGGCACAGAGCTATCAAGAGGTGGAAGAGCGGCGTCAATGGCAGATCTAGGTTTCAGAGAGAAAATGTCGATAGGGAGAGGAGAAAATGTCGATGGAAGAGCGACGTCAACCACTAATTCTGTTTTAGGTTTTTGAGTCGCGATTGGGCTTCTTTCGCTAAAACATTTCAATCGAAATGTTATATAAGGTTTTTGAGTCGCGATTGGTTTTTGAGTTTCGTCTCCAGCCCAACATATCAGCGTCAACCACAATATCAGCTGCACATTTCGTCTCTAGCCCAACATCTGAGCCCAAAACAATTTATTATCAGCTACAAATCGGGCTTGGTCTCAGATACGGTCTCAATTAGACCTTTTTGTTGTAGTGTCCGCTATTAAAAAAAATTCCACGAATTGCTATTATTTTTTGTGATCTGCAGCGTCCGTTCTAACCGATCCAACACTAAGAAATCACTCAGAAAAATTTCACGAATTCATCTCTCTCTTTCTCTTTATTTCATTCACCTCTCTTATATATATATTTCACTCTTCTTATATCTTTCTCTTCATCTCTCAATTTCTCTATACAAACACAAGTTATCAAACCGTTAATTCAATTCAATATATTTTTTCAATATCTATCTCTCTTAATTCTTGTAAAGAAATAAAATAATTTGTTCATTTTTTCGTTTTTCATGAACTTTTAGTTCGATCGATTAGATTTTTTATTCAATTATTTTCAAATATTTTTCAATTTGAAGTTTTGAATATATATTTCTTTTTGTGGAGTTGATTTCTTTTTCTTTAAAAAAATTTCAAATGCAATGAAAGAAAAAAATACAAAATTTTACAAATTTTTGAAGTTTTGAACTTTTTTATTTGAAATTCGAATTAAAATTTGGTAATAAGTTCAAATTAAAATTGTATAAGGAGTAAAATTGTATACAAGAAAAGAATCTGATAGCTATCAGGTTTTTTTTCATTTTCAAAAACCTTTAATAGCGGACCCTTGCAGAGGGCCGCTATTAATTCTGACTTTTAATAGCGAAACTTTGCAGAGGTTCACTATTAATTCCCCCTTTTAATAGTAGATGTAGGCTCCGCTTCGCTATAGAATGTGACTTTAATAGTGGACCTTATCCTTGATCCGCTATTAAAAGTCAAACTTTATAGTGGATGGTAGAGTTTTTAATAGCCTCTTTTAATAACCCCCCCTCCACCCGCTATTAAAAGCCCTACAGACCCGCTATTAAAAGGAAAATTTATAGTAGTGAGCTTAATAAAGTATTTAACCTGCAATGAAGTAATGTTTTGTAAAAATAAAAAATATTCATATTTTAAAGTTAACTCAAACAATAGCATTCAAAAATAAATTAAAAATAATTAATTTGAATTCAATGTAAAAATAAATAAAGAAGTTTAAAGATACATAATAGTAATAAGTTCATTTAGAAATTAAAGCACTGGATTAAAATATTTGCACCCATACTTTGCTACGGAAACATTTTATTAAAGTAATCAAAGTTTCCTGTATATATATGATTATTTTTTAAAAATTAAAAAATAATGGATAATGAATTATTCAACAATATTTACAAACAAAATTTAATGGTTTAGTTTAAATTTAATTATGAACAAAAATTAAATTGTATGTAATACTAAGTTAAACCAAAATAATTTTTACTCCAATTGGTTCATGTGTCTTGAATTTGTCAATGAGAAAATATTTTTGATCAAAAATTGCAATAGAAAAAGATATAAACAATAAAACTCATACGATAATTTTAATTTAATGTGTTGCGTACCTTATTCCCAAAATCAAATCAAATAATTCTGATATTTTGAAATTCAAATAAAGTCACATGCTACGTACCTTAAATTTTCAAGTTTAGAAGGTTTCCTGCGCCAAAAATGATGTTTTCTTTGGAAACAAATTTAATCATTTTTGTTACAATAATAATAGAGAATTTAATGCATATATAGAATTAGTAATTAGGATATTATGTGGCAAGACTATAAAGTTCTTTCGCTAAACATTTTGCTTCATTATACATTATGAGATAATTTCAGACTTCTACAAGATAAAGTAGAAATAATGTCACAAATTTAACTGTAAAGTTTCATCGTATGACGGTGGTGAAATCACAAAATTAAAAATCAAATCTGAACTTTATCATCGAATCAGAATAACTTAAGTGCTTAATATATAGCAAAGATGTGAAAGAGAAAAGAGTAAACTGACGCAAAAGAAAATTGAACGTGGTGTTTAATAGAAATGATAAGTGATATCGTCATTAATGTTGAGATCCCGAATTCAAGTTTCCATGAATGCTGAAAAGAAATATTGACATTTAAAATATATATCGGACCTTAACACGATATAAAAAGAGTCTTCAATAATAAAAGACAAAGAAAGAAAATTATATGTAATTATTTGAAAGATTCATATATATATCGTGATCGATAAACTCGCAAGTAGGAATAATTAAGAGAAATTATTTTAGTATCTACACTCGCGTATTCTATTTGTACTTCGCAAAAGACAAAATCTTTCGACAGATTCGTCTTCATTTTTTAATTTCAGATCTCCTCTCACGATTCTTTCTATTTCTTCTCCGTTCGTCCCTCTTGATGAGACCTTGAATAATTGATCTCTCTCGCGATTTGGTTATAGATTTCTCCATCTCTCTCTCGCAATTAATTTGATCTCTCTTTCTCTCGCTTCTTCTCTTCAGCTCTATTTTCTCTATGTCTCTCTTTTCTCACTGTATCGCACTCTTCTTCATCTCGCTTCTGATCTTGTTTAATAATTGAAATTATTTCGTCTAAAGACCTGTTTTATTTAGTCTGGACGCCTATTTTATTTAGCATGCACCCCATACATTCAGTACAAGACAAACTTCAAATAGTGCAAAATAGACTTGAAACAGTTAATGAACACTGATTTTATTTAGTCTGCATCTCATGCATTTAATTTGCTCACTAAATTCAGATTTAAGTGCTCAATAAATTCTTCATAACAAAATCTTGTAGGAAATCAAATTTCGTGATTCTTAGAGTTTTCTTGCTATTTTTAAAAACAGCTCAGAAATGTCATTTTTTGTAGTATTAAATTTGGGTTGTTTTTAATAAATATTTAAAAAATAGCAAGAAAGCTATAAAAATCACGAAATTTTATTTTCTATAATATCTTGATATGAAAAATTTATTGAATAACTTAAATCTCAATTTATTGAACTATACATATATGCATAGAACGGAAGGAGTTGTCCTATGCATATTATTTTAACTTTGCTCTTTTTCACCACCCATCTGATTTTCCAGAATTGAATGTTCTTTTATTTCTCTTTATTTCTTCTTCTCCTTAATATTATGTTGTATTATTACGTGACTACCTCGACTCTACGCCCCATACTTGGTCCACCTAACAGATAGGAGCACGACAAAATATTACCTCATGTGATAAAATAATTTGCAAAAACTAACGATTGACCCCTTATCATGAACAAAGATAGAACTAGACATTACACCAAACACAGTAGCTCCTAAAAAATGACTGGAATAACCATGGATTTGGACACAAGCTGTCAATTTGCATCCTAATTAACAAATAAAGTTTTGCAAATTGTTCGGATTTCATGAGATCTAACTATATAATAATAGACTTATCGTAGCTAATTATAATTGACCTGTTATCCAAACACATGCATATATACAGAGAATTGAGAATATACAATACAGAACATCCAGTCAACAAACTAATTATTAAACTCTCAAACAACCTCAATCACGCACAATCACACTGCGCTCCATTTTCTTCTTGTCTATCCTTTTACCAGTAGCATGGAACCCTTACATTTCCCGTTTCCGCTTCTTCCGGCAGCTCGAGCCACATCTCGTGCGCACTTTCTGTTTCTCGGTTCCCGTCACCCATCTTTTTCTTCGATATATTGCTATATATGCTCTTCGGTATAGTAGTCATTAATTGTCTTCCGTAGTGATCGTCGATCACATACCTTGTCTATGGATCGACATGGCACACGATTGATTCTCCTCTTGAAGTCGGTTTCATCCTCGTGGATGCCTGCTGGGATCCACACTCTCCTATAAGACACCAGGAATGGCATTGTGTTCCCAAGCAGTCTATATGTATGTATGTATGTATTTATGTGTGTGCGCAGTATATACGTATGTTTGTATGTATGTACATATGTATGTATGTATGTTTTTTCAACTACCTGCTTTCTCTCTAAAAAAAACCTACCTGCAGTGTTGCTGCCACCAGGGGCGGATTCAGGATTTTCGTCGGGGGGGGCAAGATTTATAAATTTTTTTCGGGGGGGGCAAAATAACACAAATTTTCAAATATACATGGTTATTTCGGGAAAAAATTTGACAAATCGCACAAATACACTGGATTATTTTGCAAAATTTTTTTCCGGGGGGGCACTTGCCCCCTCCCCTGGCAAGAGTTGGATCTGCCCCTGGCTGCCACCTTATCCAGTTCTTTTTTATTTATTTATAGAAAATGATACGAGAAGAATTTTTTGTGATTATAGTAATATCTAGAATATATTTATTGTTGTATTTTAATAATATATATTTATTTATACTATTAATTTGTCAAAATCATATAATTTTTTTTATTAAATTTTTTTACTCATTATGTATTGTTACTCGTTTTGTTATCTAAAATTTTTGACGAAAATAGATAGGATATGAATAAAAAAATTAACGAATATAAATAAGATATGAATAAAAAAAATTAATAAATATGAATATAAAAATAACAGCTCTGGCCTTTGGGCGTCGGTAAAACTACACGGTATCTTAATGATTCCAATCATCTTTTGTACAATCCGGACGTAAATCATGTGGCCGATCGCTGACAGGTGGGACCCAAGAACGAATCGTGCTGAAAAATAAGCTGTAGAGCTAGTCAGTGGTTCGTAACAGGTTCAAGTGCATCGAACCTGAAACAGAATACCTGAATACCTTTTGCTACATACCAATTTGGTTTCGAAACTTCAAATAATTTTGAATCCCTTCTCTTACGCGGTTACGCCCTCCCCCGTAACGAACGAAATTCGGAGTTGTTTTTTTCCTGCTCAGCTCAGAGAAAAGAAGTTTTAATCTGAATGGTCAGATTAAAATCAACGATTTTAGTAAAAATCTTTTTTAAATCATGTTATTAAAGGTCGACTGTTGATTTTAATCAGACGGTTTGGATTAAAACCCAATATATAACCCGCCAATGGCTTTGACCCTCGGGCCTCTTTCTTCCCTCGCCTAAATCCAATCATGGGCTGTGTTTCTTCTAATTTCCTTGAAGAAGAACAACAATCACGCATCGTAAGACCTGGTGGTATAAGCAACCACATCGTCTCTCTCACATCTTCTACTTATGGAATCTTAACCTCCCTCGATGAAACGCAAACCATTCCGTCAAGTACACCACCACCACCACCTCTGCCACCTCTGCCACCTCTGCCACTGCTTTTTCGATCTCATTCTACATCCATTAAGTCATCGGCTGAGGTGATCAATTTGTGGGAGCTCACGGCGGGTCTTGACCCAAATACACCTAACAAATCATTAACTAACACCGTGATCATCACCAGTCCAGAGGCAAAGGAGCGCAAGGCGCAGAGATCAATGCTCTTCAACTCGCCAGTTGACTCCCAGAAGAGTATCAATGTGCTTCGGCCATTAAATGGAGAGAAAATAGGCACACACATCAGGTGTTTGATGGATAGCTTCGAGAAAAGGTGCCCTCCGGGTGGGTCTCAGGCGGCAGTACTGTACACCACGACTCTGCGTGGGATCAGAAAGACTTTTGACGAGTGTAATGTGGTGCGTGCATCTCTTGATGAGTTAGGATTTTGGATTCGAGAGCGTGATGTGTGTATGGATCTGGGGTTAGTTCATGATTAATTGATTTACTTATATTTATATAATAGTCAGGATTTCGATATCTGCATTCTATAAAAAAGATTGCTTACTGGTTAGGAAGTTTACAAATGACAGTCAAAGTTATTTAATTGATTCCTCGTGATGTTAATTGTTGCACAACACATTGGGTTCAAATGCAAATAGCATGCCATTATTTCTACTAGCCCAAAATGACGTGCATGAATAAAGAAGATTTTCTGTGCTATATTCTCAAATTGGAGACTTGTTCCAAAAATTAGTGTTCTTTAATGCAAATAGAATAAAATTAGCATAATTTGTTAGGAAAACAGTGGGAAATTTGGAGACTAAGTGTGCATAAACGCTTATTTTGTTAACAGATTCAGGGAAGAGCTGAGGGAGCTGATGAAAGGCTCGATTGAGGGCCCGACAGTGCCCAGGCTCTTCATCAAGGGTCGCCACATAGGTGGGGCAAAAGTTGTTCTTCAATTACATGAAGAAGGCAAGCTTGCCGGGCTAATGGAGGGGTTGCCTAAAGCTCAATTCAATGGTTGCATGTGTGATGGTTGTGGTGGAATGCGGTTTTTACCATGCTTCCAGTGTAGTGGGGGTAGAAAAATTGTGGTGGCATTATCTGGAGAGTGTAAAAAGGGGGCCGGTAAAGGGAAGGTACTGAGATGTATGGATTGTAATGAGAACGGGTTGGTGCTATGCCCGATTTGTTCATGAAAAGGATCAATCTGGTAAATCATGGTTAGAAATTCTAGTAATGCATATCTGAAGAGCTTAGTTTTGTAATATTGTCTCCTACCAAAATTTTGTTTTGTATTTGAGCTTCTCTTCAAATGAGGCTCACAGAGCTTAATGAAAATGAATAACTAACAAATTGGGAACTACTGAAGTTTAGTTTTGAAACCTTATGGTACATATGAATTTTTGTTGGTACATAGTTTAGATAGGATGACTATATTGTTGTGTTTTATTTAAGTTCGACTTTCTAATTGAATGCACAAATAAACAATTGGAGGCCAATTTGTTTCTGCTGTCCAAATTACATTTTATTTTTACCATTGTCCATTGAGTAGGTGTGAGGTGCTTGTTGCACTTAATAAGAAGATCGAAATCTGGTATGGTACTCAGCTCAGATGTTGTGTCAGTACTCAGTAGCAATAGTGGTACAATATTGTCCGCTTGCTGTCGGATGTTATGTTCAAATTCAATATCCTTCTTGCAGCAATTACAAGCCGGAATTGGACAAAATTCTCAAGTATGTGTTGTTGGTTTGTTGCAATGTTTTTCTTAGTTGACTATCTAGGTTGTATTTATATTTACGAGTATTGGAGGCGGAACAACTTATTATTGCGTGATTTTTTTTTTTTTTTTTGAGGAAAGTAGGCTTAGCCTACTTAATAATTTTATTAAAAGGAAGTAATTGTATTTACATGGGTGGAAAAAAGCAAAAGCAAAAAAGAGAAAAGGAAAGAAAGAAGGGATGCAATGCCCTAGAGTTACTATAGCCAATCTCGCCTAGTAGTATTAGCTTGTATCTAGATGCAGAGAGGTAGTCCCATGTAGCCATAGCTTGACGTCGTTCGCAATTTGAAGAAGAATTAGGTTGGTCGGGCGGCTTGTCCTTTGGAAAATGCGTTTGTTGCGCTCCTTCCATATCGCCCAACAGGTAGCCTGCACTATGGTGTTCCATTGGGTGTTGTCTCCTTTTGTCATCCCAATTCCGACCGCCGTCCAGAGCTCAGACACTCTCTCCAACGTATTGATGGGAATGTTGGTTGTGCGCCATGTGGTTAGTGATGTCCAAATTCCCTGGGTGTAGGGACAAGACATGAAGAGGTGTTGCGACGTCTCTATAGCATTTGTCTGGCATAACGCGCATCGTGGGTTAAGGTTTGCCCCTCTCCTGTTTAGATTATCAATCGTGTTTAATCTTTCCTTGAGTAAAGACCAGGAGAAGATTTTGACTCTGAGAGGTGCCTTGTTATCCCAAATTAGTCTTGATTCCTTTGAAATAATCCCTGGGTGGATGAGTATCATGTAGGACGATTTGGCAGAGAACTGTCTCGAGTTGGTGAAGCGCCATTCCATTGTGTTGTCCGGGAGTAATGCAGTTGCTGTTTTAAAAAAGGGCAGTAGGAGTATAATGTCCCTTAGGAAGAAAGACGGAATTTGTTGTAGGGCGATTTGTCCATTGTCATCGTGTGGATTTGGCATATTGTAGTGAGTTCGGACAAAGACGGCAAAACAATTGTTGCTTGTCCCATAGATTTTCCATGCTCATTTCAGTAGGATGGCTGAATTGAAAGTCTTGAGATCAATGACTCCCAAACCTTCGTTCTCCTTTGGAAGGCATATCGTAGACTAGTTCACCAAGAATCCTCCTGATGAGGTAGCTATTTCGCCTTTCCAAAAAAACGCATTTTAATTCTTTCTATGTGCTTCAGCAACCAAGACGGAAGCCGAAAGGCTTGTATGTAATGTAGAGGCAATGCGTTTATAGTCGAGTTGACTAGAATTAGCCTCCCCTCTTTTGAGAGGCTTTTGCCTTGCCAGCATTGCAATTTCCTTTGGATTGTTTTGCGTGATTTTTAAAAGGAGTTCTTTACTTATTTTTTATCACCATCTTCTTTAACGGGATGCATATTATTTGAAAGGAGGATGCTATTTTTAGAGCACGGACATCTTTTTATTTCTTCTAATACCATTTTTCCTCCTTTTAATTAAATTCCGTTCTTAATTAAGAATGTCAACATACTATCTCATGAATGTAATATAAAAGAAAGAAAACTTTTACACCGGATGGGAGCTTGCATTTACATGTTAATTCAAAAAACATTAAATATATCTTTGCTATGCATGATAATGCTTTTACCATCAAGATTTCTTTTTTTCTTTTATTCATTATTATCATGTTAAAAAAAATCAAATGTTAACTTTATTCAAACAAACACTTTATTCTAAAACACCCACGGCTATAACTAATAACATCGCAAAAAGCAATGCATTTATTTGGGTCTGTTTTCGGTCCATATGTGTTCTTAAAATACTGTTGAGTCTCTAAATTGAAATTAAGTTTGTCTAATGATAAGAGATTTATTTTTCGATATGTAATCTTGATTAGATTTTTTTTACAAGATCAGAACTATGTTCATAAATCTTATCATCACTAGTTCTAACACGAATTTCAAACAAAATCATATCTTTGATCATGAATTTTATTATAATCTATTTTTACTTCTTCGAAAAATGGCTAATAAATATCAGTAAAATCTTATCTTTTATAATTTTTCTTCCTAGAAACTTTATATCCTTAAAGAACAGTGTTTTATATATCAATTATTTTGTGTTTTGTAATTTTGTAATTAGCATTTTAAATAATCTTTAGTGTTTGTACCAATTAAAATAACAACTTATATTATCTTTGTAATTGCTGCATTTTACGATTACGAAATATGGCAAATGGATGTCAAAATAGCGTTCCTTGGATTCATTCAAAGCAAGGAAGAGTCTTGTGTGTATAAGATGGTCAGTGGGAGCCATGTACTTTTCTTGGTCATGTATGTCGATGACATACTATTGATAGGCAACTTTATTCTCTTGATGGAGCAAATAAGAACTTCATTGAAAGGTGTTTTTTCAATGAAAGACTTGGTAAAGGTCGAATATATCTTAGGTACATATTGGAATTATTAAAATATTATGTCACGTGATGTGACTTCCTGGCAGGAAAATAAATTTATTCAAAAGTGTATATTATGAGCATAATATAAGTTTTATTATTATAATAATATGAAAATATTATTATGAGATATAAATTTATTTAAAGTCCAAAGTCCAATATAATTTATTTAAACAAATAAAGAGATAGAGAAGACATCCATAATTATGGCCTCAAATTTGGATCAGATTTTAAGGCTCCTTTAAAAAGAAATTTGAAAGGTCAAACGATAACCAATCTGGACAAATTACCTATGCAAATTGTAGCCCTTGAAGTGTAGAATCCAATGGTGAAGATTTGAGGTCGTTTGGAGTTTTCCAGAGAAAGTTATGGCGGTTTTAGTGCTAAAAAGTCAGCAGTTAATGTGCCGGTTTAAATTTCATTAATGCCTTAATTTCTAAAGGAATTTGAATAGTCTTGATATGATGTTTAGAGCCTATAAATATCATATCTAGCCAGGGATTATAAGGTTACTACTTCAACCTAATTTTTTCTCTTCCTCTAAAGATTTGCTAAATATTTATCGATTAAGCAATCGATTACGTAACTGGCGATAAAGCTAGGAGCGGACGAAGAGGACGCTAGCACGAACTCGATGTCGTTTTTGTTTTGGATCAAGGTGAACCGAAGAGGAATAGAGCTATGTTAAAGACCATAGGTATGGTATCACAATCCCTCTTGTAGGAATTAGTTCTTACCATAGGGTGGTATCGACAAAAATTGAGTTCTTGGTAGTCAAAACCCCACTCAGCTTATAATGCAATCCTCGAACGAGGATCTCTCAACATCTTTGAAGCAGTCGTTTCCACTTCGCACCTAGTGGTCAAGTTCCCGACACCCTCAGTGGTAGGCATGGATAGGGCGCCCATAATGAAGCACGAGACTGTCACCTAGCGACGCTGAAGGGTCGGGTGCATCAAATCGATTTGTCGCCCAAACAAGTCAGACTAGGAGATACTGACAAGCATCAAGATTCATCAAGCATCATAGACACTCAACCCAACGATAGCATGCCCATAACAATCGAGGAGGTCAAAGATATTCAAGTTGACGAAGGAAGGTACATTAAAGTGGGCAAAGCACTGTCGGGACTTGTTCGGGACAATCTCATCGGTTTCGTAAAACAAAACTTGTCCACCTTTGCCTGGATAGCAGAAGACATGTCAGGGATTGATAGAGAAGTGTTCGAACATCGATTATAAATTAGGCGAGACTGCTAACCGATAAGGCAGAAAAATAGGAACATCGGGGCAGAAGGACAAAAGGCAGTACGTGTCGAAGTCAACAAACTCCTCTGAGTATGGTTTATTCGAGAAGTTACATGTACGGATTGGTTAGCCAACCCATTACTCGTCTGGAAATCAAATAGAGAGTGGCGCATGTGCATCGACTTCACCGACTTGAACAAGACGCGTCCAATGGACCCATTCCCCTACCCCAAATTGACCAACTCGTCGACTCAACAGCAGGACATGCCATTCTCAGCTTCATGGATGCTTTCTCTGGATATAATCAAGTCCATATGTACCCACATGACGAGAGAAAGACTACATTTGTGATCGACATGGGTCTTTACTGCTACAAGGTCATGCCATTCGAATTACGGAACACATGAGCCACATACCAACGGATGGTGAATAAAGTGTTCGAAAACAGATCGGGCGCAACATGGAAGCTTACATCGATGACATGCTGGTCAAGAGTACAGCCGAGGATCTGCACATCGCTGACTTAGCTAAAACCTTCGCGACAATGGCCAAAGTGGGATTGAAACTAAATCCCAAGAAAAGTTTCTTCGATTTGGCGAGAGGAAAGTTTCTAGGATTTATGGTATCCCGGAGGGAAATTGAAATCCACCCATCGAAATTGAAAGCTATCATCAACATGCGAGCACCCAAAAACCTGAAAGACTTGCAGAGAATGACGAGACGATTGGCCGCCCTAAATCGATTCATCGC
Organism: Eleocharis quinqueflora; assembly: GCA_964058865.1. NCBI lineage: Eukaryota > Viridiplantae > Streptophyta > Magnoliopsida > Poales > Cyperaceae > Eleocharis > Eleocharis quinqueflora. The sequence continues at coordinate 111,087 of CAXKVX010001694.1, read as the reverse complement.
TAAATCAGGAGAAGTGTGCATTACGTTTCTCAGAGCATTACGAAGAGACCCGAAGTTCGAATGGAACGAGGAGTGTGTTGTAGCCTTCGCCAAAATTAAAGAATACCTTGCTAACCCACATTGTATGTCTCGACCAACACCCAGTCAACTCCTCTTACTGAACTTAGCCAGCAGATCAAGCAGTATGTGCTACCTTCGTAATGGAAGAAGGTGATAAGCAGAAACCCGTGTACTTCGTGTATCATGTTTTACGCGACGCCGAAACAAGATACACGCCACTAGAGAAGATGACCCTGCTTTAATCATTGCATCACGAAAGCTCAAATCGTACTGGCCTTAGTCCACGGACTTCAACGCATCTAGGCGCCTCTTAAAATGGGCTCTAGAATTATCAAAGTTTGATATATCTTTCCATTCACGACTCGCACAGAAGTCGCAGATATTCGTTGTTTTCATCGTCGAATATTCAGGCAAGCGGCAAGAAATCCATGAATGAACCCTATTCATGGATGGAGCATCATCACAAAATGGAGCAGGAGTAGGCATCACGATGACGGGACGAAATGGAGAAAAACTCAAGTATTCCATCCAATTGTTATTTCCGGTAACCAATAATGCAACAGAATATGAAGTGATGATCGCGGGGCTTACCTTGGCTAAAGAGATTGGCGAACGATAAGTACATTTATTCAGTGATTCACAACTTTCCGTCCGACAAGTCAAAGACGAGGCCAAGGTAAATGAAGACAAACTCCTTGCATACAATAAAATATTGTTGTCCCTCACCGACTCCTTCGACAAAGCGGAAATCTCTCACATTTCTCACAACAGAAACGGTCTGGAGAATGCATTGGCCAAACTGGCCTCATTAGGGCAGTTAGACAAAAAAAACCAGTCATTTGTTTAGAAATTCTCAATTCGAGCATCGAAACAATCCAACATGAGTTCACCTCAGTCGAAACAGGTGATACTTGGTTCACACCAATCTGGGAATACCTTACTAGGGGAGTTCTCTCGAATGATAGAATCGAGGCAAGACGCATCAAGCGCATCGCACCCATATACTCCATTCGTTACCACATTCTTTACAAAAGAGGATACCTTAAGCCCTGGATGAGATGTATTCCCGATTCCCAAACGGCACATATCCTATCCGAAGTTCACGAAGGCTTGTGCGGGAGCCACCAAGAAGCCAATATGATGGCTAAAAGAATCCTTCGTGCCGGATTCTTTTGGCCTACAATAACTCGGGATTCCAAAAACTTGGTTAAAAGTGTGGAAAGTGCCAATTTCACAGCAAACTATCTCATGTGCCACCGTACGAGATGATCACCATCTCAGGGGCATGGCCCTTTGATTTGTGGGGGATCGACAAATCTTGACCTTTCCCTAAATCTACCTGGCAGGTCAAATGCATCATTGTGGTCGTCGAGTATTTCATCAAATGGGTGGAGGTCGAAGCTATTCAGAAGCAATACTCAACTTCCATCACATGTATCATGTGGAAAAACATCATCTGCAAATTTGGTATTCCACACGAATTTGTAACTAATAACGGCACACAGTTCAACTCGGAACAAACATTGGAATTGTGTGCAAATTAACCTAGGAATCCAGAATAACATTTCATCAGTAAGCAAGCCCTCAAGCAACAGACTTGTCGAGGTCAACAACCGCACAATAAAGGAAGGACTGGAGAAGAAGGTCGAACTTCTCCAAAAAGCATGGGCTGATAAGCTTGACGAAATCATATGGGCTTACCGCGTCACCCCAAGAGAGGCCACCCAATAATATCCATATCAATTGGTCTATGGTTTGGAACCAATGACTCATTAGAGATGATCAACCCATCTATCCGGACAACTGCTCACAATACGGCACCACCCGAGGAAAATGATGAAGAAAAACGGCTAGAACTAAACCTTGTTGATTAAGCTCGTAATTCAGCAAGGATGATAATCATCGAGTATCAAAGAAGAATCAAACACGCCTTCGACAAGCACGTTGGTCCCCGACATTTCCAACCCCGCAATTTGGTACTCAGAAAAGTGGAAGCAACTGGAAAACGAGTAAAGAAGTTGGAACCCGCATGGGAAGTACCTTTCCAGGTGATCCTTTCCCACAGCAACGGCGCCTACAAACTGGCCACCATGGAAGGAGATGAACTCCCAAGAACTTGGAACACTATTCACCTGTGCAAGTTTTATCAGTAAGGATGTCTTGTAGTTTAGACTATCTGAAACACCTTAGGGATAGCCGAAGTTTCTTTAATACTCAACGTAAAATCAACCATGTAACTTTTACAAAATTTCAATGAAGCTTTCTTAAACATATTTTTTATTATATTTCAAACAACTATACGACATAGTATTTGGGGGATGAAAACTCATATACTATCTCAACTTTCAAGAAAACTCACGGGATAGAACCCGAATTAAAGAAACTCACGGAATGAGACCCGAACCATAACTATACGACATGGTATTTGGAGGATGAACACTCATATGCTATCTCAACTTTCAAGAAAACTCATGGGATGAAACCCGAATTAAAGTACACGCAAACATTGATCAGATGCAATTTTAAGGAAAATGGACACAAAATCTTCTAATTGCATGGATTGAAATTGCAGTCGAGTCTCCGCGAACCAAGCTCCCCAGAGTTTGCCCTCCGGAATCTTAGAGCTGTCCTCAGGGCCTGGTGGGTGGACCCCATCAACGCACCGTTCATGTCACCTACCACACTTAGGGATGAATAGAAGAACCTGTGTCATAGTGGAGTTCCTTGTCAAAACATAAGATCTATGGCTTTATTCTGGGAAAATACCTCCTTTCAGCAAACCTTAAATGCAGGATTTTGGTATTATACTCGTCTATCGATCATTATTGGACTTGCAGTTTGATTGGTGTGTTTATTTCTTCTATTATGGGTATAGCTAACAAATATTTATTTCTTTCTGAATTGTGGTTCTTTCCTATTTTGTGGTTAACCAAAGAGACATATAGTGGCACTAAAACAATATCAATTGTTCTACCAGAATGTATCAGAGTACTAGTACAGGAGTGCAAACATGAAGAGTATCATATTGGTTCCATGTGAATGATATGCTGGTCCATAATAATTTGTAAATATCGATCTGAAAAAAGATCCCCTGTTATATGCCTAATTTTGGTAAATGGTATACAATAGTACTTCAACTATCAAGACTGGTTTTTGAACTTGACAAATTAAAATTATAATAGGCACATTACCTGAGACTATTGTATGAGTTCAGAAGGGAAGTGGTGGCTTCCCTTAAAAGGGTGTGGTAGGCATCTCCCCTGCCGTGTAGGCCATCCCATAAGGTCATGTCAATCCCATATCTAGCTGCTGCAATCGGCCCGAACACAAGTGCGACACTTGTGTTTGGTTGCACCACCCTCCAGTAACACTGGAACTGCGGCATAAGCCATTTGCTATTGAAAAAAAAGCAATTATTAAGCTAAACAATAAGGTTAATAGTGTTACCCTTTTGCCTAATAGATATAGCATATGGGCTAAAACCTTGTAAGACGGCGCATTTATGCTTGGAACTACTTCTGTAAACTCCTAAATCATTTAACAAATTTGCCTGATAAATATACAGGAACGGGGAGAAACCTGGTAAGATTGGCCCATTGTATGCTTGGATCTTCTTGTGTAAAACTGTAATCATCATTCTAATCTAACAAAAATTCCCGACTATAATTGCTCATTTCTTTTTTCCCTTTTTTTCCTCAAATTAAGTTTTTTGTCCAAAAGCAAATGGCCTAGTAGTCTAGATGTAGCTAATTAGTATGACTTCTATGAGTTAATGGGTTCAATCCTCCACAAAAATGAGTCTATTAAGAGGCATTTAGAAATAGAAGCCCAAACCCTACATATAAAAAAAGAAAGGTTTTGTCCAAAAATGTTTAGTTTGGTGGTTGTCTAAATGTTGTTCCAAGAAATTCATGTCAAAGGATAGAATGTTTATTCACGGATTAAAGAAGGAAAATATAGAAGTCACCGCTTCACCAATGAGGTGACTCATGATCACAGCTATAATAGCTCTGTGAAAGGACCACAAACATAACTCGGTATACCAAGTGAATACCAGGTTGATTAATTATGTGCCTCGCCTTATTTGGTGACGGATGTCAGAATAATGTATGGTTGTTGTGTGGTTAATTAGATTTTTATCCTCTTTGAAGTGTGCTATGAGCCTATGACTAATAAGCACAAATCATTACCAAAAAGGGGCACTAAATTAACAATGGGAGAAAAAAAATATCTGTGAAAATGAAATGCATGTGCGCGACTTACTCGTAAGGGCAAGCAGATGCTTGCATGATAGGAAAAATTGGAGGCTGCCTAGACCTAGGTACGGTTGAAGGTGGTAAAACCGGTGGTGGTATGATAGGGGCTGGTGAAACCTGTGGAGGCGGCAGCAACAAAGGTGGTGGTGAAACATTAGGTGAATATGGAGGTGATAAAACCGGAGGTGGCGGTGGTAAAACACTAGGTGAAGATGGAGGTGATAAAACCGGTGGAGGTTGAGATGGCTTTTTGGCTCTGGGACAAAAGCTCATTGGTACTCTTGGTTGGGCTAACAATGGCTCAGCTGTGTACATTGCATTGCCGAACAAACGGAACATTAAGGTTAGCTGCTGTGCGGGTCCAAACCCTGAACCGCATTGGTCCGGTGCATCCACCACGCGTGCAGTGCATCCGGTCAGGTCCACACTACCATCGAATCGCACAGCATAGGTCCCAAACCAGTTTGTTGTATCATCTTCTGATCCATTGCCACCGCCACATTCAATCACCACCTTAGCTCCTGTACATATATATGCATCATTTTAATTTTTCGTAATAGATTGCTATGTCGGAGAAGAATGAACACAATGAAAGATAATGTACCATAGAGAGGATAATCAAAGAAGCTCCTTTCACCATCTATGCATTGATCACAAAACACCATACCAGTAACCATTGTATCAGCATTGACTCGCAACATTTCTCCTATGAGAAAGAATATAATAGAGACTGGCAGAAGGACAAACAGGAACATTTGTCTAGCCATAGTTAATTTTAATTTCAAGGGAAGGTCTTGGTTTTACAGTATAGGAGAGACGGTGAGAGGTGAGAATGTTGTGGGTTTGGGGTTTTCATATAGCTATAGTAATAAATGAGAAGAAAGTAGTTGGAGGATAGTAAATTATTTCTCCAACCCCTGCCTAATGTTTACAAAATTTCTATCAAACATTAAATTTCTTTTACATTTAATTTAAAAGATAAACTATAAATAATTATACTATGAATAGTAATAAATATAAATAAGATAAGGGCTTAATAAACTTCACTCGGTCACATATTATTATTATTATTTGAGAAAAACTACTTAGCAAATTAATTTTAATAGTAAGTTGCTTTTTTTTTCTTTTTCGGTTGCAACTATATAATGTCTCAAATTATATTTTACAAATAATAAAACATAGATATATTGTAATATTTATTGAACGGCAAACCCACAATATTTTGTTTTTATTGAAATATAAACAGACATATTCCATTCGCATATTGTTTTTGTTGAAATACTACAATATTTTGTGTCAAGAACTTTTCTTATTATTTTATAATATTTAGAGGACCTCAGCATTACATGATGTTTTTGAGCGCATTAATCTTTTTTTCTCTCTCATAGATAGTTTAGTATGAAACTAAAATTTCAAATAATACTTCAAAATTTTCCTTTCCCTTTCCAACTTTTCATATGCATGTGCTATGTACTTTTTAATTTGAAAATAATTTTTACGTAGACACGAAAGAATAGATAGTTACTATATAATGCCTGCTATATAATGTCTCAAGTTTTCCAGTTGACAAATTCTTTATTGTTTTTTGTATGATTTTGAATTTTTCATGCGGTGCTTAGATTTGAAATGACATGTTAGGTTTCAAAAAATATACAAAATAGGCTCCTAATTTTCTTGCACAAAATAAAATAATTTAATTTAATTTAATTTAATTGTTGAACACTTGTTATCATTTTTTTAATGCTACCATATTCTCTTAGTGCAGTTTTATTTTTTAAATGCTACCAATTGTATGCAACGAGAACAAATATTATATGTTTATTCTATTAATTCTACAAAAGTATAACAGCAGATAGAGGATAATTTAATTAATTAGAATCTTCTCTAATGAATTGATTTAATAAAACTAAAAAGTCTTTCTTTCAAATAAAGTTCTGAACTTCACTGCTATCTTGAGTACATAATGAACTTTGAGAGTGGATGGCATGCACGTGGTAATTAAAGATTGGTGAACTTCATTGTGAGCATGAAAATAAATGCGAGTTATTAATTATAATATATGAATAGTACATCATACTCGCCGAAATATTGCAAAGAGAGAACCCTTGTTTCTTTCTGATAGTACATTATTCTTTTTTATGTTCCTTTATTTCTAGGCAGTGTTTACTCAAATAAATGTGTTGATCGAATGGTACCGTATCACAAATTATAGGGACAGGTATGATTCCTGTTCTTTAATTCAATCAAATGTATCATATTAACAAAAAGAGAGAAAAAAAAAGAATAAGTTGATTATTTACGTCTATGAAATAGTTTTGAAAATTCAAAAGAGATTCGTATACAATTCAGATGGATGTGAATCATTATTTCTTTTGATAACAGAGAAAAGAAACCATGCCGGTGGATGTGAATCGCATGTTGCCTGTATTATTATTAGGGTTTTACTTCGGTATTCCACTTGATAAATTAATTAAGTAAAAAAGTAAAATACTATATATAAATTAACAGCGAATTGGCACACCTTTTATTATTATATTATTAGCAAACGCCCCAATTTTAATGCAAATAAGCTGTAAACACCGTCAAAAACATATCACTAGAGCTGCTAAAGAACAGAGCGGTTCATAGACAAAATGGGTTGGACAATATTGGACATTTATGGACTGAACTATTTCTTGGTCTTGGTTGAAGTTCAGTTTAAGTTCAATTGCTAAAACTGAACTGGACTAATTGTAGACAAATTATGGACTAATGTGGACAAATTATGGACTATGTGCGGTCTCAATGTGAGATTAAATGAAAGTATGCTCAAACATCCCAATAGATCAATCAAGTTCTAATTCTCTGTTTCACAGAGAGAGAACAAAGTTATTCGCACAAAGAAACCTAAGTTATTCAATACAATGATGAAAGAGCTTTTAATTTAAAGATAACAATGCACGGTGTCTAGAATCATGTCCATATGGTTAATTTATGGACAAATAATGAACAATATTTGATTATAAGATGAACCAGACGTGAATTGGATATTAATAGATAATTATGAACTTGATTTGATCATGAACTTCAACTCCTCATTAACAAACTGAATTGAACATGAATTGAAATCCGTCTATTAGCAGCTCTACATATCACACATTCACACCGTATAAATTCTTTGGCAGGATGCTGCCAATTGGCTGCCGTATAATTTTTATGACAGCAGATGCGCACCCAATTGGGGTAGTTTGTAAAATTTTCCTTCTTAAATAGTTCAGTGTTTCTCAACCAACTGTACGTAATTCAATATGTCCACACCTGCCTACGGGCTTTACTCTCTCCAAAAAAATGTTCATTCTGCACGCAATTAATCCGAATCATTGAATTAGAGATCAATGATCGACCGTTACTGAATACTGATACACAAAAATCTGAGCGCAGATGATTTTGTTTCCCATACCTCTCAGTGCTGAAAAATCTGAGAGGCTATAAATGAGCTTTGTAATAACTGACCCTCCGTACTTATTTTGGAACGTTGGAGGTTTCTCTGTGGGAAAGCAATGAATTTTAGGCCTCAATTTTCAAACCCTTCAGACATAACTACTCATGTGAACGAGGCTACAGCCTACAGTATTTGATCAAACACAACTATAAATGTGTTTAAAATACTGTAGCTATTGAATTTCAAGTTTACTTTTGATGAAACAAATTCTCAATGCAAATCTAGCGACTGTTGGTATGTCTCAAAAACACTTTTTACGAATTTACTTGACAAGTACCATAGGGTCACTCTATTCATAACTTTGACTTCACAGTTCGAATAAAAGATAATTAACTTTACATGAATATTTCTCGGGCCCTAATTAACTTTACAGGCTCTTCTCATCTTAAAATGACACAAGTAAATTGATATCTTCTGATTTTAACCAAGTACTTGATCATAAAATAACTGCGAAAAAGTTCCAAACAAGATGCAAGTATACTGGATGAAAGCAGGACACAAGAAAAGGTTTTTGAGTTTAGAGAGATGACTCTGCGAACAATGCTCAAGGTACACTTTCATGGCCGATGCATCTGTTCTCTCTTATGCGAAAAGTAACTTTTTTTACCATTTAAAAAGATAACTTATTCTTACATCACATATATTGCACCTCTTATTTGCATTAAAAAATGTATATATATTTATCTAATTTACAATATGTTTAGAACATATTTAATGGAAAAAAAATACATTGTAGTTAGAAACTTTGATGAATAACAAAATGTACTATTTTCAAAATATTTAATTCTAACATCATTAAGTACAAACATTTTTATCATCTACTATAATATTTTCTAATAAATATAAAAATTCATCTATATTATAGTAAGAGGTAGATAAGAGATGCAGACAGTGATGCAATTATCACACCTCGGAGTCGTGTAATTCTCCACAACAAAATTGAAGTCAGCTTGTATCTTATTCAAAAGGTTCAATCAAATCCATCAGATCACTGACATCAATACATGATCCAAGAAGACAATCCTGAGAAGAAATATAGCAGAGACGCTTTCTAAAAAAAATACTTCATCAAAATTAAATACATCATTAGGTAGCGTATTAACATAAAATCGCACCAATGGATAATAAAACAGACCTAAGGAACTAGTCAGATAAAAGTACTAAGAGAAATTTCCACCCTCCATGCAAAACTCTCTGACAAATAGTTCGTCAGAACAATAACCCAGCAAATAAATATTTAACAATTACCTAACAAAATTCAAATCCAGTGAACAGGAAGTAATTAGAAGCAATTATTAACTTCAATTTTTTGAATGACAAGCCATGTAGAATTCAGAACAAAATTTCGGTTAATTTCCAACTTCTGCACCCTCGCTGTTTTCTTCAGAGCTGGAAAAAGTGAAACAGAAGATATTATAAATAGCTTTTTCATGATAAATACATGAAAAATGTAAAAGGTTCTGCAGCAGCACAAAGGAAGGGAAGTAATCACACTGCATGAGACTGAAATTACTAGTAATATGTGCAAGCAAATGGAAGGAGCCATAAAAGCAAGCGCTCATTGTTTCATAAAAATACAATTAAAAAAACCACGGGCAACAGAAAATAGTAACCAAAACTGAGATCTTGCAAGTAATTACAAGCAGAGTTATAGGTGCTACCGGCGATGAACATACATGATTGTACGAATCATATGAAGACATCACCACCAAGAAGGCATAATAAATTAACTGACCTTAGTGTTTCAGTTGGCTCAGTACTCTTCGCCTCCACTGAGTCGGCAGGCTTCCTCCAGGCCTGCTCGGTACGATCCTGAGATTGCCCTCTGGTACCATTCACTGTATCAGTTCTCTTGAAGCTTGGTTTCTCTTCACGAATTTTAGCCGACTCAAGCTTCTCCTCCAGCTCCCTCCAATCCTGGCCTTTTTCTGCCAAAACCTCCTCTCGAGGACGGGCTGCACCAAACGGATTTGCACCTGAACCCTTGCTCTTAACCACAGGCCCAGAACCATTCTGCAAAAATATTACAAACAAGAGAAATTACACATCTGTAACTTGATTGAGATTTCATAGTTTCAGAAAAATGGAGAATTTAACTGAGACAGGGTCATAAGTTCAACAGACATTGTTATATCTCTTATTATAATCAGTAACTTAGAGTAACAAATAGACAGAAAATAAGGGTGTACATGAAAATTATCCTTAATTAGGTGATAACCAATACAAACACAAAAGCAATTATAAGGCTGACTACTTGGACCCGGATTTGCTGTAGCACAGTAGCGTGCTACACAGATTTGGACGGTCCGGATCGACCGCCCAGTTGCAATCGACCGCCGGCGATGAAAATCAAGGGGGGGTTATTTTTTTGAGGCATGAATCTCGATGTGATCGGACAGTTCACAATCCTGCGCTACACGTATTGCGCAACACAGGATTCGGATTCTGACTCCTTCAGCATAATTGCTATCAAAGCGTATCTCAAAATTATGGCTGGAACTTTGTGGGGAACAAGCATTATTCATGCCAAACCACCAAATCCTACATTCTGACTTCATAGAGTCACATCAAAGCTCAACTTGACTTTCATTCTCACAAGAAGGGGAAAGCCAAGTGCTTGTGCGGATAAGAAAATGTTTCCATTGCGATAACAAAGAGGATACTGACATATTAGGTTAATTATAGATTGAAATCATTTCATCCAGCAAGTTAGTGTCTATTAAACAAGAATTAGCAATTAATAAGGACATGCTTCAGTATTGTTATCCATTCAAGAATTCATCTAAGAATGTATTCTCCATCCAATTTCACTTACTTCCAACCAGAGACCTATTTCGACCAATCTATACCTTCAACAATGAACACTTATATACAGAATTTTCCAGAATAAAATGCCCAGAAACTTTCATACCTCACTTTGTAGAATGGTGTCACCATTGGATACATCATCAAGAGGGGGAGGAGGGGGAGTTGCAAGAGGCAAGGAACGCGGTTGCAATACAAGTCTCGGCCTTGTGCCTGAAGTGATCCCAGTTCCAGCCTCCTCTCTCTTCTTTCCCCAGGTATCACTTGACAAATCTCTCTCTTTATTAAAACCCCAGTTACTACTTCCAGATCTGCGGGAATCAGACTGTACTGGAGCACTTTCCCTCTTATTGGATACCCAACTATTGGCATCATCAGCTCTTGATGGGTTCGAATCAAAGAATCCACCGCTGCCGCCGCGCCTCTCCGGCACAGCCGACTTCTTAGTCTTTCCCCAATCATCCACCTCATCAGCCCGTGACGGACCATTATCTCTCGGACCCAATCCGCTCCTTCTTGGCCCTGATTCCTCACGGTCTCTATTGGATCCGACTGAATTGTACGAACTGTGCCCGAATCCGCGTGGCCTCTCCAGCTCTTCAGCCGAGCGCTCTCGTGGCCCCTTTGGGAGCGCCAGCATTTCGTCATGTGTAAGACGGGTCGCAGCGGGTTTAAGGTTGTTCGACCCGCTATTGAATTCGGCCAACGAAAGGGTTTGGGGTTTTTTCTTCTTCGGTGCCTTCGTCGAAGCACCGGCGGCTAGGGTTGGAAAATCCATGACAGATGCGGGTTCGGATTCGTGCGACTCCGCATCAAGAGCCCAAGAACCGGGCTTGGACCAAGCAGAGGCTGAAGCTATCGCCATGATTGGATGTCACGTACTATCTCTCTCTCGCTCTCGCTCTCGGTTTTTAAAGGCTGGTTTCGAGTCTGGAAATGGCAAACAGGTGAATAGGCGGCGCGAGGTATAAGACTCTAGAAAGCGTTACGGAGATTTTCTTGAACCTTATTATAGATTCTCTATATTAACCTTTTATATTCCTCTATGCGGCAAGTCATTTTTTGTCAGGAAATGACCCAAATTAACTTTGTATTCAATAATAGGAAAAGTAGCCTCTGCAGTGGCAAGTTGCGTGGGACCAGGCGGTGGGGTAGAAGAATTCGAAGGCAGGGCGTAGATGCCCCTGGAGTGAAACGTATTTCATTTATGCAATTGGGTCTTGAAACCCGCAGTTCTACGAGTATAGGAACTTGGTAAACCCCACCTCTCAGAGGAACGGTTTTATACACCATTCGTAGTACGGGTTCACTCAAGTTTAAACCACAAATAATGTCGTGATGTGGTTTTAGGTTGGACGGTCGTCAAGCTTGTGCAGCTGTGCGGTAGATAATTAATTAGTGGCGTGGAGACAACGTCCAACGTCCGCTGAGGATTTGATTCCCAGATCATCCGAACCGTTCGATGTGATATCGTGGAGACAACGTCCACCGTTTCGACGTGTTTCGTTTCGTTTCGTTTCGCTCGGAATGGAACGTAAAAATAGAAACGATCGGAATTGCGAACACTGGCCATTTGGAAAATCCAAAAAGCCGGTGTTCACAACACCGGTCAATGGAAATTTGATTAGGCGCAGCGATGACATTGATTTTTTTTTATAAAAGTTTGAAATTTTTTTTATGTCTAACCTAAAAAAGTAAGAATAATATCTATGACCTTAAATCCAATTTTTTTGCAAAAATAACCCTATCTTTTACCGTTCATGTTTATATGTGTTATCTAGACACATCCGTTCAAACGTACTTATAAATTCATACAAAAAAATTCTAAGTATCTCTGAACACATGCGTCTAGATAACACGTGAACGTGAACATTAAAGTAAGATTATCGCCAAAGATTTGAATCCAGGGTCATAAATGTTATTGTTAGTCAAACATAACAAAATTTTCAAATTTGGAACGTTGAATTTTTTTGTTAAAAATATTAATATTTTAATTCATGAGTTTGATTGTATTTAGGCAAGTTTATGTAACAACTTCAGCTGCACTCGTCGAAACTGTAATTAGTATTTTTTTATCGTCGCAAGTCATGGGACTATAGATATCTAAGTTTACTTCCACAACGTCGAGTTTGATTTGTGATCGAAAAAACAAGCAACTCAAAATTGATTCCAACGCAAACTCGTGATAAAAAATTTCTTATCACTAATTAAGACATAAGTTGAATATGGAGCCAAATTTTAGATGCACATTCCTCCGATCACAAATCAGATTCCACATAATGAAAGTAGACTCGAATATCTACAGCTTGATGGTTTGCGACAATAATAAAAAACTAATTACGATCCTAACGAGCGTTGTCGAAGTTTGTGGAAAAAAATATACTAATCATACTTAACATTTTTTCTAACAACTTTGACTACGCTCGTCGGGATCATAATTACATTCTTTTTATCATAGTAAGCCATGGAATTCTAGATATTCTAGTCTACTTTCACATAGTCGAGTCTGATTTCTGATGGAGAAACGAGCGACTCAAAATTGATTCCAACGCAAACTCATGATAAAAAATCACTAATTAAGACATAAGTTGAATATGGAGCCACATTTTAGATGCACATTCCTCCGATCACGAATCATACTCGACGCGATGAAAGTAGACTCAAATTTTAGATGCACATTCCTTCAGACAGTTTATGTAGCCTATTTTCAATGCAACTAATTTTGACAATCACTTTAATAAATAATTGTCGAATTAACGAAGAAATTTATCGTTAAACATGATTTTTGAAATTTTAAAATACTTTTATTTATTCCACAACTTACATAAATTTTGTGTGAATTAAAAACTTTTAAATAAACTATGACATTACCAATAACTCAAATTATAACAAAATTCAAAACTTTGCTTAAACAATTAAATTAAGCAATTGTTGTACATGTTTTATCCATTTAATTACTTAATACAAATTAGTTATTAAGCAGAAATCACGTAACGAGTTATGCGACCCGTCTCCAATTCAAACAATTCACAACATGATCAACCGCACTGTTGTATTCTCAACAGACTCGAAAATAACAGTAACAAACCCTTAGGATGCATTGAGGGCTCGTACTGTGATCCTACATGACCTGGTGGGTCGAGATTTTAGCCTTGCAGTGGGTTGACGCACGAAAGCTTGCAAGGTTCGAACCTCACGGCCCATCCCACTGACCTCTCTCTCTCTTCCTTTTTCTTTCCTCTTTCTCGATGCCTTTTTGTCCCCTCGATATCGTCGCATGTCCCCTCTCCTTTCTCTTTTAATCCCTTCCCGAGACCCTCTATCTCTCTCTCTTGGTTCTGTCTCCTCGGTCCCCTGGCCATTTTCCCTCTCTCGGTTACTTCCCTTTCGAGACACGTCTCTTTGTCTCACCCTATCATGTTTGTCTCTCTCTTTCCTCTTCATTCCGTCCCCTCAACCACAGGAGAACTTACTCCCCTTCTCTCTCGATGACTTAATGTGCCCATGGCACGTCACCATTAATGCAGAGATGAGCCCTTGTCTCCCTCTTTGACCTTCGAAACAAGCACTCAAGTGCTTGGTACGGCTGTTGTAGGCACCTCACCGACTCCTTCACTCCCTTGCCTATAAAACGAACGCATCTTCCTCCTTGACCCTCTTGCCCGTTTGAAAGATCATGTGCTGAGTATAGATTCGAAACAAATTAGTAGAAAAGCAATTTGACAGTCGAGGCAGGGAAGAAGAGAGAGGAGCCCACTCCGAGGTGAGTCGTGCCTCACAGTTCCTTGTCCCAAATCGTGTCCCGGCCATCGTTACTAGTAAAAACCCTAAACGATTAAACCTTGCGATCTCATTTGTTGTTTCGTTTCTTTGTGCTGGGTTGTGTTAGTCTTTGTGACTTGATGTTTTTGATCGGCTGATTTTTGTTGTGATGGATCGTGGTGATTTTCTTTACTTGTGGGTTACTGCACCTTGATGGCAGTGACCATCGAGTCACTGTCGTGCTTAAGCATTCGATTCTATGATCCTTGGGCAGAGCTATTTTGCTAGTTTGATTTGCTGTTGGGATATGCCCTGGTGTATTGTTGATCCTGGTACCAGTTTGTGTGTGAACTGTTACCTTTGTGTCAGGTTATGGGTTTTACTGGTACATTGTACCAGTTTGGTTTGTTGGTAGCTATGACCTGTACCAAATCTGTACCAGCACTGGTATGGGTGCTGGAGCCTTTCTGATATTTGTTGGCATTGTTGTGATTTCTTGGCTTGCTTGTCCTATGAACTGTGTTACTGTCCTGACACTGCACTGGTTTGCCAGCACCAGTGCAGTGCTGGTTCTTGCATTGGGTTGTTATGTGTTGCTTGAATAACGGCCCAAAAGTGATGCCTGGGCCAGTATGCCTGATTTGGGCCTTACGGCCATATCTGAATCCATTTAAACTAACTATACATAAATGGGCCTTAAGGCATTAAATGTTGGAATTTTGGAAATATAAACCAGAACAATAATGGGCCTTTGGACATTATATGTAGTACATATAAATAACGATTAATATACGATGTAGTTATATAAATAGAATGGTTCAGTTGTACGACGACATATGTAACAATTAATATATATAACTTAGGATTTGCACGCAACGAGTCAACTAAATATCTAAGCATTTAGTAAATATGATAGTTAATTAATTACAAGACTATGTGAATATTAATATATATATATATGTATATATATATTTAGATATATAAAAACATATATATGTGTATATAATAATTAATATCCGAAACACCATCAACATAACTTGACTAAGTAAAATTGTGTATATATTAACATATATTGATCAATTTCTCTACATTTAAAACAAAACACATACACACGTAGAGGTGGCAAAATCCGATCCGACCTGAGAAACCCGCCCGACCCTACTCGACCCATACTCGACCCGACCCGATATTTTACAAAGTCAAAGTATCCCAAACTCGACTCGATCCGAGATGACCTGCAACCCGATTGAAAGAAACACTTGAGAACCCAAACCCGATCCAACCCGATACGACTCGTAACCCGATCTGAAGCGATACCTGACGACCTGAACCCAACTTGATCCGATACGACCCATTACCCGATCAGAAGCAATACCTGACGACCTGAACCCGACCCGACCCAATACGACCCGTAACCCGATCTGAAGCGATAAGCAATGATCCGAAACCCAATCCGACCCAACCCGAGATGACCCGTAACCCGATAAATGTCGATGCTGCCAACTCGAAACCCGACCCGATCTCACCCGACCCGACCTGCCACCCGTATAATATTGAAAGTCAAACCAACCCGATCCGACCCGTACTCGCCCGACCGACCCGACTTGCCACGTCTATACACACGCTTAATATGACTAAGTAAACAACTAAATAAAATATTATATATTGATCACTTTCTCTATGAACACAATAGTAATATACGCTTGTATCTACTAGAATATTTACTTCTTTCTTGCTTAGTTTAATTTAAAAGTCCAACTAAAAGTGGTTGAATTTATAACATGCTTTCTTCGTGATGTGTTTTATTTATGTTCTGTAAATTATCGTCCTGACGTCAAAACAAACAAATGGGATTAGTAATACACTAAGAACAACACTCGAAATAACCATATGTCTCACACTCACTCGTCGTGCAGCAAGGACACGGCATGAGAGGTTGACTAAGTAAGAATATTAAATTTTAAATTAGGAGCATCAAGAACGTCTCAACGCCTAAGTTTTCTCTTTCAATTTTCACTTCAGATATAATCTTTCGTCTAACTAAGCAAACCCGACGTAAATAATTAGGAGGCTTAGTTGACTCGGACCCACCCTCAGTGGACGAGTTTTACACTATCGCTGACGACGCTGATCCCAGCACGGACGCAACAGAGCTGCCTGTAGATTAACACTACTCTCTCTTCTTTCAGGTGTGGATTCCAGGGTTTTATATCCCTTTCTATTCTTTTAGGACCTACCAAACTTACCTATAATGAACTGCGGTACCAACCTACCAACAAATGTTAAACAGGCCCGTAGAACTTGAACTGTCATATTTGCATCCGAAAATTGCACCATTACTTGAGACCAACCTGCATTACATGTCATCTTCATCTCATATTGCACGTAAGATCTGATATACGGATCGTATAGTCTATTAGATTACTTATAGGTAGATGCGTATTCAATACTATATGTATTTCGTCGGAAGTGATGAGTGTTGAGCCGGTGAGTCTTAGATTGGATGTAGTCTGGGGGCATCGTGAGGATGGATTACGTACGGTAAACAGTTTCGCCCGTGGGGTCCATTCATCGGGATGATCTTAAGGACATTTGATCACTGCTCACCATCGATGACCATCACTTGATGGCTCGTAGTGTTAGTAAGAGAGTTTTCTTTTCAATACCCTTACTAATATATAATATTATACCTCTCTTGAGTGATTAAGATTTGGTTTCTCAGTTTAGAGTATGTGTGTCATATGTGAGGTATTGGAGCTATTCGTTCTTTATATATTTTATTAGTCGATATTTCGAGATCTCCAAATATTCGAAGGGGTTCCTCCCTTGGCCCCCTAGTGGGTACAGAGGAAATCTGGGCCTCCCCTTGGCCTTAATTGGTATAGGGAGTTCCATTCTATCATTATTTCAAACGGATAGTTGGTTTCTTATTTTCGTATGATGGCTGAGACTGAGTGTTTATTTTATTATTTTCTCTTTTATGAGGGTAGGCTTCTCGGTTCGATTATGATCGAGCGTGTGCTTTTTTGTAGCCGCTCTATTTTACCAGGGCGTTTCATCTGGAAACTCAGAATTTAGTTGGACCGTGGTTGATTTGAGACCCGCCTAATGATTACGTTAGGCTTGTGGTTGATTTGAGACCCGCCTAACAATACCCTGAGGCTTGTGGTTACGACCCGTCTGAGGGGCGAATCCTGATGTCCTACACCCGGGGGTTAGATTAGACATTTCATTCCTTAGTCTCAGAGTTTTGATATATTCCCATATTATTAATTGTATATTACTATCCCTCATATTACTTTTGGAGTTTTGTTCTCGTATCGCCCTTTTGGTTAGATTTGTTTATTTAAATGATAAAATGGTTAATTAATACACAATTAGGTGTAGTAATTATAAATAATATCTCTAAGTATGAAATGGTCCAAATCCTGAATCGGATATAAACTCAAAGGCTGGACCTTAATCCACACTGAGTAATTTTTATAAATTACTCATGTTCCACTTTGGTTGTGGGGTCTAGGTAAGGAGGAGTTCTTTGATGTCTAGAGGAGAGCGCTAGGATGGAGTCCCCGGCGTCTTCCATTTTGCTGATCACCTCATTTGCTTCTTGTACTTTCTTTTGTTAGGATTAGTTTGTAGTAGGTTAGCGAGGATCAATCCCACGTCCTTCGATGGGATCGTCCTCTACTATATGTATTTTTATTTTTCTTTACTTAGCTTTCGCTGTAAATTCTGTATAGACGCTGGCTTATATATGTATATACTTGTTGGATGTTCATGTACTGTGTTCAATATGTGTGATTTTCCTTAAATTAAGTATAATAAATTAATCTTATCTTGATTCTTGAGTGGTAAATTAAGCATTTCCTGTACTTGTAATCAAGTACACGTGGCGGGATTAACACCCCTAAGCTAGTCATTATTTCTGGGGTGTGACAAAATTGCTTAAGTACCAAGCCTCAAAATGCTTTTTCTAGATATCACTAGCACGTAGCTTCTCATTCTTTTTCTTTATGCACCTTACTTTATGTGTATTAGCAACTACTTAATGTGTTAATCCTCCGAAGAGAACAATTAACAATTGTTGCTAATGCACGTCCTTTTAACTTTCACGAGGCATCTTGCTTGTTACTTTAGCAATGGTGTTCGGAAGCGAACACGATCGTTTAACAAGATGCGGCGTGTATGCCAAATTGCCTTCAAATAGATCAAAATAGTGTAAAAGTCTACAATGGACGTATCATAAAAGGGAACTACTCATCCATAATATACGTTGTATTATCAACTAAATAGGAGATTTAACTGAGAATTTTCCAATTTTTCTATTTGTTAATAATATGTATATATATATTACAAAACATAGACTTTTAAATATATTTAGTATTTAGAAAATTACTAAATATTCTTGAATACCATATTTCAATCTTAATTAAAACCTTTAAGAATTTAACAATTTTATCTTGGCTTTTATTAGCTTTTATACTAATTATAGATATATAGCTAAATTCCACATATTAAGATAAAAAATAGTATTAATTTTGTAGCAAAATTAATTGTAATTATATAAGTAAATTATATATATATATATATATATATCCTAAATTACAATTAATTTACACTACTCCTAATTAATAGAAAAATAAATTTCTGAAAAATTGGCACAATTAACCTGTCAATTCAATTGTTTTGTGCCAATTCCTAGAGTCATTGCGGCCGTAAGCAAATTTATTGCGGGCACAATAGTTGCTGTCAATTCAATTTTCATTTTTCTGGAATTTCCAGAAAACAGTGCAAAACATGCTCTGTTGCTGGCGCAACAACATCTGTCAGTTCAATTTTAGGCAGCCAACAACCCAGAGACATTGCGGCTGCAAGCAAGTCCATTGCGATTGCAATCAATCCTGTCAGTTCAAATTTCATTTGGCCCACAACACTACTAAAATTCCTCCGTCTTGCGGTCGTAATGAGCCTCAGACTTGGAATTTTTCTGGTTTTCCAAAACAAAGACATACCTAACAAGGGTTGCGACCGCAATATCATTTCTTGCGGCTGCAATAGACCTTGATTTAGCACAAAATTTCTTTGTTTTGAAAATAAACTTTTCTGGATAAACTATTTCGAATTTTTGACCAAAATTATTGCATTTATTTCTCTAAAAAACAACTTTAATTGTCAAATAATTGTTCCAAATATTAATAAACATTTAAGGTACAGAAAGCATTGATAAAATTCAAATTAAAGTTTAATTAATGCTTTAAAGAACCAATTATTCACAAATTCAAGAGAAAATCGACCAAAAATGCAATAATTAAAATTCGATAAATTCCAGTAAAATAATATCTCAAACATGCGCAATGGGAGACTCTGATACCACTTGTTGGGATTAAATCGATTGGTACAATTCAATTAGGATATCAAATAAGTAACCATTTCCTAATCTAAACAATTGCAATTATCAATTCAATCAAAAAAATCCGTGCGACTTGAATGAAATAACAAATGATGCGAAAGCATTTTACTTACTCTCCATCTCCACCAGTCGTCTCTGGTCTCTAATCCAAGACGAAAGTTCTTCGAAACGCCTTTTTCCCAACGGATCCTTCCAAGCGATTCGGGAGTGCTATCCTTTTTCTGACGGTCACGAAATTCCCGATAGAGTATGACCTCATAATGGAGTAGAGTGTCAGTAGTTATGCACAACACATGTGCCTTTATCTTAGAAAAATTATGTTCTCGTTACCCCCTAATGCTTGGAGACACGAGACCATTTATGAGGATCTAAGTGTATCTCGGAAAGATACTGAATTAATTATCAAATATTCATCAAATATTTGTAATTATATTTTCTCCAATTCTTTTCCAAATTCTAGTATTCACTGTTGTAAATACATCCATGAATTTGGTACAAAATTCATTTTATTCAACTAGAAAGATACCAGGAGATATAGGCAGTTAAAACAAGCCTTACAACAGGTCTCTTGCGGCCGCAATGAATCTCATTGTGGTCGCCATAGACTTGCCAATTCCAGACTTGCCAATTTTCTGCCAAGTCTCTTGCTGCCACAATAGGATCCATTGCGATCGCAATAAATCATGCCAAGGAAGGATAGATTTATTACCATCTTCTCCTACTGCATTGCGGCCGCAATGAATCTTATTGCGGCCACAATAGATCTCGTTTTGTTCTTTTTTGCTTGGGTTTGATCCAAATCAAGTTGGATTTGATCCAAACAATATTTCTGACTTTACACTAAGATCCATATATATATTAATTGATCATAATCAGTCCATCAATAATTATAATCAATTTAGTTAAGTTCTATACGCATTCGTGCCTAAAATATTGGTGAAATGCGTATAATGCCTTGAATATTAATTAATCACATTTAGCAGCATTTCCATCTGTTACTCCTCGTAACATTAGTGATAGTACACGACATGTTTGTAATCATATAACACAGTCCAAAACTTAATTTATTGGAATTAACGTCTCAATTCCAACATAATTAGTTAAATCTAATCTAGAGATTATAGAGAGTTTGTTTGTTTGAGTGATTGTCTTTGTTAATCATCCAATTATCTATTTCATTGTGAGTGTGAGTGTGTTGTCTTGAGCTCCACCGGTGTGTGTAACTGAGCTCAAGATAGTCGGCTCGATTCTCCACCAGTGTGTGTAAGCGAGATAGAGTTTGACACCGTGTTAGGGTTAGCGTGCTCCACCGGTGTGTGTAAGAGAGCCCCAATTTCAAAGTTGTACATTAAACAAGCATTTTTGTTTAGTGGAGAGGACCAGACTTGTTACCGCAAGAAGCGGGGGCGCTGGGGACCCGAAAACGTAGGCAAGGGCGTAATGCAAGCGGAACTCCGTCAACACTTGATTAGCCACTTTCTTTCGCTATCTCTATTTACATTTACTCAATTCATTTAGTTTAATTGCTTAATTGATTGATTGTGAATTGAGTTGCAGTAATTGAATTGCTAGAATTGTGAATTGTTGATTGAATTGCTAGAATTAGGGAATTGCTTATTTTGTTGGTTTGAAATGTTTGATAGAATTGAATAGCATTGTCTAAATTTGTTGTCTTGATCTATTGAGTAATTTCAATTAGGAATTGAGTTTGTGTGAAATTTGCAATTAAGGCCTTGTAGTTGCTAATCGAACGAAAATTAGTCATAACCTAGGCCGCCTAGGTTCTACAAGCATAAGTACAAAATGACGTTTGATCTTCGAACAGACGTAACTTTTGACTCGTAACTCCAATTCACCTCGTAACAACGCTGTTTTGACTCCAAAAAACGCTTCTAAATCTTGCAAATCACATTTTTTGTTTTTTCTGCACCTTTTTTGCTCAAATTGTCTCAAAAAATGTTTGAAACAGTAAAAAACATATTTGAAACAGTTAGTATGAAAACATGTTATATTTAGTTTGAACACTTGTTTTATTTAGTCTGCATCTCATTAATTCTGTGCAAAACTTACATGAAACAGTGCAAAAAAGAACTTGAAACAGGTAGTATGAACACATCTTTCAACTAGTCTGAACACCTATTTTATTTAGTCTGAACATCTGTTTTATTTAGTATGAACACCTATGCATTATATGAAAAACATTCTTAATAGTGTGTAGGGCAAGAACGTTCATAATAATGCGCAGCCCAACTTTCCATTTTTTCGTTTTGACTGTTTGACTTTTCATTTTTATAAAGTGTTTGACTGTTTGACTTTCTCTTTTTGGAAAATTAGATGAGATACGCTTACGGGGTACAAGAGTTGGAGTACAGTTAGTTAATCCCTTTTAATTTTTAGTTATCTCTAGACTGACCTTAGCTGGTTACTAGTTTGGAGGGCTCAAAATGAATGTAGGTATATCGTCGATTGCACAGTCTATTTAACAAGTATGAAGACTTTCAACTTCGTTATCAATCTTCAAAACAGAGATGTTAATTTTAGTACAAAATGGCCATTTCTAATTATTAGAAATGAAGATGATAATGATTTAATTAATAGAAAAGTTACTTGCTACTTTGCATTCAACGCAATATATTGCACCTCTTCGCATGAGTGAATTAAATCTTGTACAGGTTCATATATAGATATTGGTTCTATTTTTTTTGTTCCGGAGAGTTAAGACAAATATAGAATACATAGAACGAAAATATCTATTCCATTACATATAAGTTCGTAATTTTTGCACAAAAAACAACGAAGCTGTTTAGTTTAGTATTTGAAGTATGTGGTGATAATTAATTTAGTAATTAACATTCATCAGCGATATTTCGAATGAGTGTGTTGTGCGAGAATTAAAGATGGTTATATAGACAGCAAGATGTATGGTGTAAGAAATACTTGAAAGAAGACGATGTTCGATCGCTTTTCGCTTCCGCTTACGACACCGATTTATTTTGAATGTACTGTTACATGAATTTTTCTTAGTTTGTTCCAGAGACCCGAGATTCTGTCTTGCTCCATCATGCAAAGTAATTTGTCAAATGGAATAAGAAATAAGTTATGTGTTAATTAAAATCATGTAATTGTCAAGTGCAAGTGCGGTAAATTAAGTCGTTTCTAAAATATAAAAATAACTTAATTATCACAACTGATAAGTACGTTATTTCAGTTGAAAATTGTTTATACATTTGACAAATTTACAACATCGTAGCGAAATTCTGAATAACATAATTATAAGTATTTTTCAAATGATAATTAGACAGTTTGAAGGTGGCAAGGTGCTTATCTTGTGATAATGTATATTTCAAGAGAAACTTGCATACTTTCATGGTCACGAGGTTATATTAAAGAAGTGTCGCATTAGAAGGCCTATATGGCGTAATTAATAGGAAAAAATTGTTTTTGTCATTCAAAATTGAAAATTTCTAGAAAATGTCATTCAAAACTGTTTTTTTCTCAAATTTGCCATTCAGAAGCGTAGGTAACTTCTTTATTTGTCATTTTTTTAAAAGACAAAAATACACGTGACGTCGTCCTCCACCCTCTGCAATCTTCCATCGGGATCAGACTTGTACCGATTGATATTACCAATGGAATCCGTTTCGTACCAGAGGGAGTCTCCTTCGTCGATTAAGGTTTCGCAATTGGTGGTGGCGAAGTGGAGGTCGAAGCATGAACTAGAGGAAGTGAAGGATTGGTATGACGACAAATGGAACGTAGAGTAATAGTGTTGAGAGGCGCCCGATGAGAGAGATGATGGAGGAGGGTGAGATGGAGAAGGAATGAGAGAGGCGGAGAGGCGAAGAAAAACATTTTTGTCTTAAAAAAAAGTGACAAATAAGAAAGATACTTGTATTTTTGTGGTAAATGAGAAAAAGTAGTTTCTGATGGTAATTTTAAAATTTTCTCAGTTTTAAATGACATAATTTTTTTCCTAATTAATGTGTGTTATTACAATTATATGTTATAAAAATTATGACACGCATTTATTGCGAATTTCATACGAATCTTAACATTTTTTAAAATCATCACACCGTTTAAACATATATTTTTTTAAACATTTTCTTAAAATCACACAGTTTAAACATATCTTTTTTTTTAATGTAAATCCACGAATCATAAGATTCCTTTACAAATTGCTGCAGCAGCTCAACTTGGAGCAGTTTACCCAAAAAAGAAAAAAAGAAAAATGAAAAACTGCGGCAGCAGTTGGGGTTTTAAAATGGCAATATTCTAACTGATCCGGATCTGCTGTAGCGCAGTAGCGCGCTACAGCAAATGGACGGTCCGAATCGACCGTCAATTTTGCGATCGACCGTCAGAGATGAAAATCAGGAGGGCCTTTATACTTTGACACAAATCTTGATGCAATCAGTGAAAATCGGACGGTCCAGATGCTGTGCTACACCGTCCCGCGCAGGACCAGATCCCATTCCATATTCTAACTGCCAAGTCAGGCTCATTTTTCTCCCTTACGAATGGCCGATAGTCGGAACTCCACATGCGAGTTTACTTGGCAGGGACATTTATTTCTTATATTAAGACTGGAGAAGAGAAAAGCGAACCTGATATTATCAAAGGCGAATTTTACGTATATATTTCAAAATTTTCAAAATTTTCAAAATTACTTATTTGTGTCTCTAAATTTAGATGTTACATGTTTTTTCTTATTTGTCACTTTTTTTAAGAATCATTTAAATGTGTAAAATATCTATTTTATTCTTCACTAAAAGTATTTAAAAATGTAGCTTGTTTAATGAAAAATATTAGTTTTTATATTTGATCGATTTTTGATGAAAAATTAGACACTTTGTATTTCTAATGTATATATGATGATATTTAAATAAGCCGTTTTTATTCTGAATTGAAAGTGTAAATAAATGTTGCTTGTTTAATGAAAATACTAGTGATTTTTGATGAATTTTCGAAAGCAAATTGTTCATTTATCTACTTTTGATACATACATAATAATATATCTAAATGTCATCAATTGTACATTAGGAGCACTATTTAACTAATTTATTTTCAGAAATCGATCAAATATAAGACTGACATTTTTTATTAAAGAAGATATATTTTTTAATGTTTTTAATGAAGCGTAAAAGAGATATATTGTACGTTAAATATAAGTTCAAATATAAAAATAATAAAAATAAATTTGTGAGGTTTTAAAGTTTAAAAGAGAAAGTATATAGTATTCAAATTTAGAAGAAAAAAATACTTAATTGTAGATTTTTTTTTTATAAAATATACGTTAAATTCCGTCTTTAGCTTAAAAAAATTGGCACTTTTCTTTTACATCTGATTCTTTATGTCGAATCCTGAAAGCTGATTTAGATGATTCGAAAGGGATCACGAAAGAGCGTGCCAAAAGACTCGTTATATTCGTAGATACATTTTGATAATCACAGGAGATCAAAATCTCTTATCTCGCTTGCAAAAGTGTACCGTGCAAAGCACAAGCTCTGCCTTCCACCCCAAGTGGCTTCCATACTCTCTTTCCCATTGAAACAAGCAAAGCTGTTTCTAAATTCTAACAGTAAACGCTCAAGCCTAGCTTTCACATAGAAACATGCCTCTCTCTCTCTTCCTCTCTCTCTCGAAATACTGGTAGAAGCTACCAGGTTGAAATCTCTCTCTCACTCTCTGAATGGATCAGCGGAACAGTCAAGGTGTACCGACGAACAAGCTCGTTGGACCTCCCGATGGGAATCAATTGGATCCAAGGTTACAACGATTAATTGTGAAATTTGCGATTAAAATTTTCCTTTCGGGACCAGCAAGCCTAGAATTAATTTTTGTAAGCTGTCGGCTTTGAACACAGGAAGTTGATTTAGGATTATCCAAGTGCCTGTATAAACCGGAATTTGGATTTAATTCTTCAGTTGGTTTAATCCTCTAAGCTTGAATTGTGGAAACTGGTTTGTTCCACCACATTTAAAATTGAGCTGAAGTTTTGAATTTCAGTCGTCTTCAATTCTTACCTCTACTGTTCATTCCATAAAGTCATACATCTACAAATGTTTCTTCTAGTAGTTATACTCCCTTTACACAGCCTTTTGTTTCAGATAGACTGCAAATAACTTCTTTTTTTCTTTATTTTTGTTGTCTTATTTGACAGTTGTGCGGCTCGAAAGGTTCAGAAAGCTGATCGCGAGAAAATGAGACGGGATCGGCTGAATGAGCAATTCCAAGAATTGGGAAATGCTCTAGGTTTGATCTGTCACAATATTTTTTAAAATTAATAATAACAGTTACAATTACTATTTTGAATGGGGTCATGATTGAAATAGAAACCATGTTTCTCCATCTCAGCTTCAATACAGTTACAGTTCTTGATCATGATTGTTTGTGAAATTTAATCTTCTTGTGTGTTTAATTGAAGTTTCATGTTGGGAGGGAGGTTTAATTGAGGTCCCAATATATAGTGGAATAGATTTCATCATAAGAATAAAATTGTAGTCTGTCTTTAGATTTGATGCTTAACCTTTTCTCATTTCTTACTTTAATATTCTTAGTATAATATACAAATGTCAAATATATTTAATGTATAGATCCTGAGAGGCCAAAAAATGACAAAGCAACCATCCTTTTGGATGCTATCCAAGTGCTGAAAGATTTAAATGCTGAAGTAAATAGACTAAAAGCTGAACATACGTCCCTCTCGGCAGAGTCACGTGAGGTAAAACATTAATTGGAAACCTAGACAATTGCAATGTCAATCATATGGCTAATATTTAATTGGCATGCGTGAGTGTTTGCAACTTTCTTTAAGCTCCCATTCATGCCAAATGAACCTGAACAAATTCCTACTGTCCAATTTAACTAAATTTCCCTTAAGTTTATTTAGTCCTTAGTTATACATAACTCTGTCTGAACTTATGGTCTGCTGTGCAATTAAGCCTAAGTTACGTTTCCCAAGTAACTGTGTGTTCTTTATTAACAGCTAACACAGGAGAAAAATGAGCTTAGAGATGAAAAGGCCTCCTTGAAATCTGATATTGACAGCTTAAATGCTCAATATCAGCAAAAACTCAGAATGTTATACCCCTGGGCTGGACTGGACCATCCACTTCTCATGGGGCCATACCCATTTCCAGTGCCAGTTCCAATCCCGTCCAATGCTGTCCCAATCCAGCCCTATACTTTCTACAGACCTTACTTGCAATTTCCTCAATCCTGTAATAATACACAAACTGCTGTGGTTACCGATGTTGCTCCCCAAACAGGTGGTAACAGGTCTGATGGTATGGACAGTGAATCTTCTAGAAGCAAGAGAAGTGAAGAATCTAGTGATGTAGCTACAGAATTGGAGCTAAAGATGCCTGGAACTGCCGAACCCTCTCATTTGAAGGCCACAAGTAATGAGGTACGGTCATTTATTCATTTAGGTTGCTTGTGAGCATTACTGGTGTGGTTGAGAGATTTTTCTTTTTCTTCTTTTAGGATTCATACTGCCTGGTACATAACGGTCAGATACCTTTAGTTGATAATGAATAAATTGTAACACCAATTAATTTATTCCTGTTTTCCTTGTTGCCAGGATTCATTGACTGATGCAAAGAAGAAGAAACAATGTTCAAGAGAAAGTAGTTATAGTAGGTCCAATTCTAGTTCAGTAAAGGACAGCTCTTGTAGCATCAATCAGGACAGTTCTGCTTCCAATAACAATTAATTGACACTCATCAAATGCGCCCCAAACTTGGTAAATATGTTATGTAACTTGTCCTTTATTAGAAGGTTAGGTGGTTACCTCAGGATCTCAGACTAGAATGGGAAAGGAATTCTTGACCGTCTGCACATGGAAAACAAAAGAAGTGTTTAGGTTGGTTACTGTCATTAGCTGAAATTGATGATAGCATGGATGATGTAATATCACTGAACTGGAGAATAAATGAGATGCTAGTATCTCCTATAGAGATCCCATATTCAATTTTTATGGTAGTAAAACTATGTATTTACTTTTTACTTAAGTTCAGCACCAAGTAGTTATCTGACAAATGAACTACATTTGTTATATTAATTATAAACTATTTTCCTTTATTTTATAACTCACAAGTTAATTGCTCCCATTTTCAGGTTTATCAGTCTAAATATTATGTCTCCATTTTCAGGTTTGAGTGAGATGGTGAGATGTGAGAAATCAACTGTTTTTTTTTTGGAAGTAATACTCAATTTAAAAAGTAAAACGCCGTGTGAAAAGTTTGCAGCGGGGAAATTGGATGCAAATCGAATTCCATAAAAAATTGTAACTACCACTCTTGGTCTTTGTCAGCATGCTGCCTGTAATTAGTATTATGGCTTGGTATGGAAAGAAGTTCCTTCAGTTTTTAATTATTAGAGTGGCTTTGAAATGCTGATATTATTTGAGGTTGGTATGCTTTTGAACAAGCAAAAGTTGTGAGAAAGCCTCATCAATTCTAGTCATGAGTCGTGACTCGGTTCTAGATTAGTCACATTCAAGCCATTAAGCCAATATTGAAGGCATGACCCAATATTCAAAACATTACCCCAAACTTTGTTGCACGAATGCAGGTGTAAATATCGTATCAAATACGATATGGATGTGACGATACGGTAATTCTAAAAATCTGTAGATAGGAATACGACTATATATATATATATATATAAAATATTAATTAAAAATATTAGAATTTAATAAACAAATTAATCAAAAATTAATAGTGTGACTTGTTTTGGTTTCGAATCTCCTTTATGTTTCATATTTCACTCGTTTTTCTAACTATAACCAAAATTATCAACGGTCTACAAGATCTGATTGTCACATGAAATTTCGAAACGTATTGAGATGTATCAGAGATCGAATTCGTCGATCAAAGTGAATAAAAATAATCGAATATGTCAATCTTAATATGTCACATCACATATACGTTACGTAGCTTATCGAATATATATTTCAAGAAGTATTCGAGTATCGAGTATGTATTTGATACGACACGACAAGATATTGTGAAGTATCCGAATAGCATTTGACCCCACTTCACGACTCAATATTCAAAACATGTACTTTTCTCGAGGGATAAAAAAACTACGAAATGTTGTCCAGGAAGGAGGGATCAACAACCAAAAAGTTAGCAATATGTATTTGATAATAATTAGTTGGTTAAGCCAACTCATACGCCCTTTTGTACATAATACACAAAAGGAACAAAGTACAAAGTATAAAGTATAATATACATATATCATTGTGAAATCATTGGATCTTTGATTATCATGTTGACAAAAATCACAAAGTGCGATCCGATCCACAATCACAAAACACGTGTTTTGCTACGCTTTGCAAAGCATAGTAGCACAACTATAAATATACATATAACAAAGAGCTAGGTTATGGTACTTCATAAAACGTCATTCATACGATACTTCATCTTCATATCTCTAGTTTGGATATTCAAATAACCGATCTAAATCGTTGAATTTAATCTCTATATTAAAAATTCTTTGAAGACTAAATTTACATTTTTTTAGAACTTTTTAATAACTTAAAAGGGGTAAAAAATTGATCAATATGATGATTTCTGAATCATTTAATAAGAGTGATTTTTCATCTTAAAAAATAGAAAAAATATCTAAAAAATGTAAAATTCGTTAGATTTTAATAGAAAAATCAAGTTCAACAATTTGAATCAATCGTTTAAATTTCAAATTTAAAGATATGTAGGCAACATATCATGTGAGTGACATTTTGTGAAGTATCACAGTCCAGCTCTAAAACAAGACGCTTTGTGAAGTATCATAATCCAACTCTAAAACAAAAGCAGATTGACATTAATGCAAGGCAACAGACAACAAGATGCTAATCATCAAACTTCTATTCCAAAATATGCGAAAATATTAGTAGACTTCTACGAAAAAATGAATAAAAAAACAACAAAGGGAAAACCCCCTGTTAATCCAAAAAGAAAGAACCTTCTTCTAAAGCATAGGAGGAAAAAATACTCAAAACTGTCACTGCAACCACATTATTCAAAACCTGATCCCAGCAACACCCTCTTAATATGCCCGAATAAAGGTATAAGTGCAACTAACGCAATCTGGAACTGCTCTGAGCTATTTAACCTAATTCCAACCTGACCCGATCCCTTGTTACTAACATTCCCGTGCAACACCATATTTGTACCTCTACCAACCGGCACCTGAGACTGACAATTCATCCCCAATGCAAGCTCACCATGCCAATCCACAACAGAAAGGGCAAGTGTAGATAGCATTCGTCCAATTGGATAGTCCTTGTCTTTCAAAGTCACCTCAACACGACCCCCAGATGCCATCTCACCTCGTCCAGTCATCACACCTCCACTTACAAGCATCTTGAGTTGCTTGTTAACAACTAGGCTGTCTTCTATTTTGACACCAGCTGACACCGAGTCACCTAAGATATTGACTGAAACACCAGCTGATGTGTCATTCCGCTTGAAATTGCGAAACCTGGTCTCACCTCGTACTGTGTATGACATGTCCTTACCAACAGACTGAAGGTCAAGCCCCAGCGAGCTTGACTTGCCTTCACCATGCTTGAGTGAACTGGACACATCCAGCTGCAAGGAGCATTCCTTCTTGTCCTTTGTAAGCTGCCCAGACAGAGACACGGGTAGCTTATCCGTAATGATGAAGAGTCGCTCTAGGTTTAAACCCTCATATCCAATATCATGGTCCCACCCATGAAGGTCCAAGACAGGACGCACCAGCCACTGGTTTGATGAGTCAAGGAAGCGGTACCTGTGCACTGGTGCGTCAGAATCAAAAGATGCAGGAAGGGCCATGTCAGGCATGGGCACTGGAACTGAAGCTGGTCCACCCATTTCATCCCCTTTCAGTTTCTCGCTGTCATCAAAGTTTGACTGCTGTTGTGCCCCAGCCATTTTCTTGGCCATTTTTCGCCTCTTTCTCTCCTCCTTCAACTGTTTCTTCATAAAGAGCTTCTCCCTATAATCAATCTCATCAAAATATGCCTTTCTTTGTAGCCTGCTCAATTTAGAAAGTTGCGACTTAGTTAACCTCCGAAATGGAGGTAGGTCATCATAATCTGAACCATCATCAGGATCTGATTCATCATCCAATTCATCCAGCAACTCATCCTCCTCACCAAACTGTTCCTCTTCAGGAAGCTTCACTGGAGCCCTCGACTGGAGAAGAGTAGATAGAAAATACGGCAATGGAGGGGCTCTCCGGCTAAATGTCCGATTATATGGTGCACTACCTTCCAGTTTAAGTAATGCATTCGCCTCGCCAAGAATTTTAGAGGCAAAGGAAAGCAACAAAAGTTGAGGTTCCCAAACTGTACCATTTGGTAATACTCGTTTACCAGCCCGGTTCATGCGGCAAGCTGAGTGATTCTCGACTAAAGATACTGGATTCATTAACTGCACATTTCCAGCTGCCTGGCGGATATTCTGTTGCACAATGTGGGTCCTTTGTGTCACAAACATGTCATAGGTTAGCGGTATGACGTTTGGCCCATCAGGTGGGGCAGATGCTGCATGTGACAGAACAATAATCGCATTGAACCAGATTGATGAACCAAACACATTTGTAATGGTTGTAAGAGCCCCAAATCACCATAGTCCCTGCTTTGCACATCTAACCGGTCAAAATAGAGAACAATATCTGGTGGGTTGTTTTTTACAAGCTTTTTAACAGAGTGGAGAATCTTTTCGTTCTTTTGCGTGTCTGAAGAGGATGTGGATAGACCAGGTGTATCAATAATTTTGACATTGATACCCTGAATTACTCCTGATATCTCTTGTACAGATCGGGTACCGGGTCCAAAAGTATGGACCGGGACCAATGACTTGTTGAAGAGTGAATTAATTGTGGAGCTCTTGCCAACACCAGCCTTGCCAAGTAGCATAATGGTGCACGAGAAGTCAAGTGGCTCATTTCCAGAGAGTTCTAGTTGCTCAGCTAAGATACTTGCTCGGTCAAAGCTGACAACTACAGGCCGGGTGGAATTTCTCCTTAACTGTTCTGCCAACCCAAGACGATATAACACCTGCCAAATCAACCAGAGCAGTTGTGAATTTAGCTACGCTATAGATGGTTGGCAGTGGTCCATATCCATGGAGCAATATTTGTTCAGGTTAATTGTACATAATGGCAATGCGTTGTATGGTTGTACCAAATCAATTTAGCAGCAAAATATCATATGAGAGTCTTAATAAAGCCATAATTCTCATATTATTCCCACTCGGGATGCACATACACAACTAACTGCACAAAGGCACAGTCTCTCCAAAAAATAGGAACAAAGTTAATGGGTGCTGAACCAGGGAAAGAAGCCTAATACAATCATAGTCTACTTACAGATACAGTGCATGACAGTTAATTTGTCAAAAGATAATCTCTACCTATGTTTTATGTAGCCGGTCCCAAGCCCGGAAAGGAGGAGGGTTATGATAGGCTTGGCGAGCCAACGTAAAAATTCAGCCAATCTTACGGAGATGAAACCCGATATGGGCTTCATTTCTAGCCTACCCCACTTGTTTGGGACAAAAGGCTTTGTTGTTGTTGTTGTTGTTTATAAATCATAAGATAAAAGAAAGAACCTGTGCGACAACAGTGTTGTGAGGTGTCTGGCCAAGCCGGTGCACCAGTCTCAAAAACTTAACCCTAATATTTTGAAGTTTCTCTCTGATCTCATCATGCTCCCCGACTTCTTCAGTTATCATCTCATCTGATGGCTGGAACTGCCTTTGTGGTGCAGCAGCTCGACCATTTGGCACATGCTGCACTGAGCGAGTTGAGGAAGGGTTTGGTAAGGAAGTTGACCCAAGACCAGCAGGTGCAGTTGCTGTTGCCGGTGCCGGTGCTGGTTCTGTTGATGTTGCTGTTGTTGTTGCTGATTCTGGTTCTGGCTCTGGTTCTGGTTCTGTTGCTGTTGCCATTGCAGTTGCTGTTGACGACACTGGTGCTGGTGCCGGTTCCGGTGCTGCTGCCTGTGGGAGTGAATCTTTGTGATTTTTGTCATTATCAAAGAAGCTCGAGACAGATGCATCCTCAACCAAAGGAGACTCATCAAAATGGTCCCCAATAATATTTCCACTTACATTATCAGCCTCTGTTTCTTGAATTTCACCTTCAACTCTGTTGTTCACAACACTATTCATGGCCCCATTATTTTGCACCAAAACTTCAGTCGCAGGATTTTCACATGAACCATTAGCATGGCCCATGAAAGACTCATTGGTATCACTTGCGTCATTGTTAACAGGTTCAACTTCATAGGTTTGCAAATAACTCTCTGCAATTGATACTAAATCAGGTGCAATAACAGAATCCGATTCAGGTAAGGCATCTCCGGCCTCCTGAGTTATGTCCTCACAGGACTGGACATCTCCACTATCTGTTCCATGGAACATAGGTTTGGTGTGGTGTGAACCCAGTTCTACTCCCTCTTGAGTTCCATCTGATGTTAGCACAATTGGTCCGAGATCCCTCGATTCCTCAAGAACCTCCTTTTCAGGGGCTTCATCATAGGACCGAAAATCTCCATTTTGAGTCTCATCAAATGTCACAGTGACCGGTTTAATGTCCTTTGCTTCTAGGACCATCTCCTTTTGGGAGACCTCTTCATAGAGATCTTCATCTTGCCTCCCATTGGACATCACTGAGAGAGAGTCAACGTCCCTAGCTTCTGCAATTATCTTCTCTTGTGGGATCTCATTGTACATCTGGCTCCCTCCATTTGATGCCTCCCCTGATTCAACTATGATTGGATCAGTCAGTGTACCATTCATTATATTGACACCTACCTCTTCATCAACAGTATCGGTGTCATCATGCACTTCTACTTCATTTTCAGTAACTAGACCTGGCGAGGCATCTCGAATCTCTTGAATTATCTTCTCAGTAGGGACCTCTTCATTTGACTTCACCCCACCATTTTCTGTCCCTTCTTCTATCCCTAATGTGGAGCTTGTTACCCTGCCATTCACCTCTTCACTTGTACCAGCCTCCTCTTCTCGATTAGGGTTTCCTTGCTCCGGTTCATAGTTCAACACATCATTATACACAGCATCTACTGGTTCAAATTTCTCCTGTGAATTTTCAGCCTCAGTCTCCAGTTTATTATGAAGTATGTCAGCAATAGAATTATCACCTCTATCCTCCTCGATTTCCCCAATAATGACCCCCTCATCTCCATTCCATAGCCTAAGTTCACCATTTGTATCATCAAAAGAATGAAAATGCTCTGAATCACCTTCATTCTTCAGTTTTGTTTTTCTATCAAACACCTTTTGAGCTATTGCTTCAATAACTTTTTCATTATTCTGAGAATTCTTCTCTTTTTCTTCAACTGGACCTTCAGTAGCATCATCAAAATTATCCCCATCTAAGCCATCTGTATTAGTGGACCCATCCATTGGCCCGGGAGATTCATTCTTCTCATCATTTATATGATTTTTCGAGTCATCTTTGGCTGAATCCATTAGGACTTGTCAGATCTGAACCACAAACATGAAAAAAAGTTTTAAGTTGAAGTGACAAAAGTGAAGTAATTAAGAAATTAAGGTATTATAGTACAGAGGATAGTTAAATCAAGATTACATTGCAGACTGATTTGTATCTGTTTATCCTGCTTTTTTATGAGAAAAAAACGCACTTTGTCTTCTATACTAAGATAGTTAACCGGGTTAGAAAGAATTCGATTTCAAACAGGGATTCAAATCAATCTTAGAGCATCTTTATCTCTGAAATTTTTGGAGTTTCTAAATTATTGCCACATCAATTTTAGAAATTAATATTTTTTAGTTTCTAAACTCTCCATCTCTAAAACTGAAAAGTTAGAGTTTTTAAATTGTCACATCGGCAAATATTACCAATATTATGGAAGACCGATCAATTTTAACCAATGATTAAGCCATGTCATAGTTTATAAACTCTAAAATATAGTTACTCAATAAGAAACTCTTGAGCAAAATTTCTAAATAAGAAACTCATCTACATTCCTGAAACTCATTTAGAAACTGCGACGTCAGATTAGAAACTCCTAAAATTTAAAGTTTAGAGAAACTCTTAGACAAACACTAAGAAAAAAGTAAAAACAAAATCAGACAAATAAAAATAGACAATAAAAGAGAAATTGAAAGAAAGAAACGAAATTTAGAGTAACGTTCTATAGAGGCAGCCGCAACTAACATTTCAAGAAGCTATAGTTTTCTCATAAGTATCTATCCCTGTTTGAAAGAGCCTTGTATTTTTTATCTAGTTCACATTTCTCTTTTTCTCTATAATAAATTCTATCTAATTTCAGAAAAACCCTAATTCCAAAGAAAAAAACATAAATTACGCTCTCTCTCTCTCTCAATGAAACCTTTTATCTAATTTGAGTAAAAAAGCAACCACAATCAAATGTTATATCAGCAAACAACTCAAAAGTAATTCATGCGAAAGAAACCTATCGCAAAAATAGTTAAACGAAGAAAGGTCTAACCTTTCTGGAGATCCCAGCCAGAAAGAGATTACTGAAGCGCACCAGCTCGGCGTGGAGAGAGTAAGGCGACGGAGAAAGAGAGAGCGCTACTATCTACTAGGGTTCTTGGAACATGAAAATGGGAATTACGGGTAACGGACTGCGGTCTGTACAGTACAAGCAATTAGCCTTGAGCTCTTGACTGTCTTTCTAAATTCTAACAACCTTTTGGAAATTTGCTCATCAGTCCCTACGGAATTTGAATATGAAATATTATTTATGTTGAAACAATGGATATGACTTATGAGGTATATGGGCTATGGGCCTATGGCCCGTTGTCTAAATAGTGATTCGATAGGACCAAGACGCGATCCCCACCCGTCGAGCCCATCACAAAGGGCATTCCAAACTTGCAGTACTGTACATCTCAGCATTTTCTGTCATTACAAAACTGGATAATATAGTTTTAGAGATCGAAATATTTAGAAACTAAAAAATATTAAATTTTTAAAACTGACGTGACAATAATTTAAAAACTCTCATAAGTTTTCAAAAATGGAGATGTTCTTATAACATCTCCAATTCTTCATTGCATAACTTGTATTTATTTGTCATGTAATATTTTAATATTTTTTGTATACTTTAATATTTTTGTTATATATTACAAGAAAAAAATATATGGCTATGTAATTTGCTCCCTCCAATGCCTCAGAGCCGTATTCTTTGCACCGCTTTTTACCGGTGTTCTCTGCACTCATTTAATCTGAACCGTCCAATTAGATCTGAACGGCTAACCATCAATTATATGATTCAGAAGAGCTTTTGTATTATAAAATTAGATCCGTTCAAATTTAATCTAACTGTCCGGATTAAACGAATGTAGAGACACCGATAAAATGAGTGAAGAAGATATCGTTTCTCAATGCTCTTACCATCTATGACAAAAGAGACCCTTATCCGTATTAAAAGGGGCCCTATTAAAAATTCCAACTGCATGGTCCGTTCTAGAGAATCAAAAAAGTCTTGGCGGGTCTACCCGCCCGTGGACCCGCTCATGCTCGACCCGTACTCATGCCCGGATCCGCGGATCTATCACGGGTCGGGTTGGCCCCAAATCCTCCAAACCCGTCTAAACCTGTGCCCGTGTAGACCCGTGCCCGACCCGTGGACCCGACCCGTAGATCCGTGCAAAAATTCAAAAAAATTCAAAAAAAATTCAGAAAAATTCGAATATATATATATATATATATATATATATATATATATATATTAAAATAATGTGCAGTTTTAAATTCAAAAATTAAAAAAATAAAAAAAATTCGAAAAAAATTCAAAAAATGCAAAAAGTTGGACGAATCCGACCAGACCCGACCCGCCCGGACCCGTGCCCGACCCGTCTGGACCTGTCCGGGTTTATCACAGATCGGGTTGGGGGTTTTGGGTTCGGACCCGTGCATACCCGTCCCGTCGTACCCGTGGATCCGGACGGGTCGGATCCACGGGTACACGACCCGCCCCGTTTTGAGAACCCTAGTCCGTTCTAGCGATCCTTGCATTTTACTTTTATTTATTTATTATTCGTAAGCTTACAACACACATCCACAAACAAATTAGAAAATAAACTTGAAAATTTCTCTCTAAAAGTAATTCCTAGCGGAGCTTGAACTCCATACTTCTCCATGAAAACTTTATGACTCACCACTACACTAGATAGAACTTATCATTCTTGCATTTTACTTTCTACATCAACGTGAGGTGGATCCTCATAAGCAACATCTGACTTCCAATTGCACGACCCGTTTTTCAGATCCAAACTTCTTTTGCCAACTTCAAAGTCGTTGTACATGTATGCTTTCTCAATGGGTCAAATCTGGAGACCTACCAACTTCAAATTACAGAGAGCTTAACTGAAGAGACCAACAGATAGTGATGTTTTTTATGTTTATAAGTTCAAATTTTGTATCTATGCCGCCGCATATGATGGGTCATTGGTAATTAGTACGGAATATCATATCCAACTTCTTTTAATTAAGGATCTGAATTATCAATTGTCAACTGTACGAGGTACATACTGATACTATACGACAAATTTATTAGTGAACATGTGAGGAGATACCTTTAATTTTGGAAAGAGTTATTCTTTTTAGATGTTGTTTTAAATTTAATTGCTCTTCGGGTACAACATCCTGTTAAAGGTAATTTGCAATGTCAATGGTGTCAATTGACAACACTTCTTCTTTTTGAGCTTGAAACGAAACATGTTATATAAAACATACGGAGTTTAATTTCAAAAGGTATTAATTCAGGTAATTTTTAATTCATCTAAGTAGTCTTTTAGTCAAATTTTCTAATCTGCAAGTGCAAGACTGCTTTCATAAAAGAATTAATAGGACTTAGCTGACTGAACAAAATTAATGATTTTTCTTAATAAAATTGCAGTTTTTTGCAGGTTTGATTTTTTGTACTTCGTATATCTTCTGAGTTTCCCATTGCCTTAAATGTGCCTCTTTCTAACAACTAAATTGGAAACGAGTAAAATACAAAATATTGGAAATGATTATAAATTTGGGACAAATTAACTTACTTTATTTGATTTATTTTTTTACAGGCATTATCAAATTTATAATACTTATACTGTACTAAATAGTACATGTATAATCCAATATTCGTGTGTGTGTGTGTGTGAATTTTCACATTAAATATGTTATAATTAGTTTCATGTACAATGTTAATATTTTGTGAATATTTAAACTGTCCTTTTTATGGATCAAAATTTTGGATGAAAGTTTCATTAGAATCAAATACGTTCATTGATATTATTGACAATAATACGATTCAATTTGTAAGTTATATTTTAGAGAACTGATATATTAATCTCGTAATCGATCCCTCTACGATTCTAACAAGACGCGTCCATTTGAGTTCAGCTTGCACATTGTTGTAGTTTTATGCATGTTATTTTTGATATTATGCATTTTTTTGACTGGACGCTCGACTGAAAACAGAGGTCGATACGCTCATCGATGCAGATTAGACGAATCTAGTTGCATTTGCATTGAAAATTGTTCTAGTTATTGTGCATATTCTTTCTTGTTATTTTGCATATAATTAACATAAAAATAATATGAATAACATACATAATAACACATTTATGTAATATAATTGGCATGAATAATAACAATATGAATATAAATACTATGAAATGAATAATAATACAAATAACATGCATAATAATACAAGTAACATGCACAATTCAAATTAATTAGGTTACTATGCACATTATTTGAACTGTTATGCATGTTATTAGATGCACAATAACAAAACATGCATAATAACCGAAACAACATGCATAATAACTTGTGAAACCCGCGAAATTTTGAACGCGTTAAACCTGATTAACGCACAAAGCAAATCCACATGTAAATAATTAATCATTAGCAGATAAATTAAAAATCATACTGATTTAAATAAAAATGTTACAGGATCATTTCTGATAAAATTTGAACATGTAATTAAAATGCCTACAAATGCCATTATCACTAATTCTTTTATTAATTAACCTAATTAAATAATAATAATAATAATAAGAACAACTTAATTTTTTGAAATTGCAAAACAAGTTAACACGATTCATTCGAGTTCCGACGTAACTCGCAATACAGATAGTTGTACGAATCCCGCCTTAACCAAACTAAGCGCGATTTAATAAAATCCAGATAAAACTCAATATTACTACAGCGAAATGCGACCCAATGGGTCGTTCCTCTACTTAAATGGCATGTGCTGCACGTGTAAGAATAGGGAGAATACCATATTAGATTGCGAACCCCACCCTCTTCCCTCATTAAAACCCACTCACACTCCTTCTCTCTCCCTCTCGGCTGCATTAAATGCAGCCCCTTTTCTTTCTCTCTTGGGTCTCCTCGATACTATTGCTGTCACTTCCCCTTTTCTTTTCTTCCTCTCCCGATGCACCTCTTTACCCACTCGACTGTTGATTCCTTCTTGACTTTGTCTCCTCCTCCTCTCTTTTCCCTGTCGAGCTATCTCCCTCAAGTCTCTTCACCGAGACTTGCTTTGCTCTCTCTCCTGTGGCCTTACTATTGATGGCACCTCGCCATTAAGGGGGAGAGGTGATCCGTCCTCTCTCTCCTTGACCTTGGGTTCGAGCACTTAAGTATGTCGTATGAACGACTCGAGTCGCTCATGTGGCACCAGCGACCCCCGTCCACCCTCTGTTGCATCCCTTTCGTCTATAAAAGACACGCCAAGCTCCTCTCTCTCGACTGTTGTTAAGCTCCTCATGTGCTGAGATAGATTCAAAAATCCCGTGTTACTGTTGTGAGTCTCTATCAGCAAGTAAGAGAAGAAGGAGAGGGGGTGGACTAGGGTGTTGTTGTTGTGCTGTCCTTCTCGAGATCTGTTATGACCCCCTTACGCTCACTGGTAAACCCGAAATACGATTTACCTCTTTGTTTTCGATTGCTGGTTTTTTATTCATGTGCTTTATCTTGTTTGATTTGTGCCTTGCTCTCTGTATTGTTACGCTTGTGTGCTGTGTGTCTGTGTGTACCTGTTTACCAGTGAGCTTGTGTGTTGTGTGTTTGTGTACCTGTGTACCAGTGTGCTTGTGTGATGTGTGTCTTTGTGTACCTGTGTACCAGTATGTGTGTGTGCCTGTGTACCAGTACGCGTGTGTGTGCCTGTGTACAAGTGTGCTTTGTGTTTGTGTGTCTGTGTTGTCTGGTTTACTAATAACCTTGCTGTAATTTTGGCCTGTGTCCTGTGATCTAAGTGACTGACTGACACTGCACTGGGTTGCCAACACCAGTGCAATGCTGATCCTTTGTGCTGGGTTTTTAGTTCTGGTGCTGCTATACCAGCTGAGTACTGGCTGGTACTAGCACTGGCCTGTTTATTGTAAACTCAGCCCTGGCTTGAATTGGACCGAAAGTGATTAATATTGGGAACATAATTGATCACTGGGCCCATGTGAGATTCGGGCCCTAGATGCCTTAATAAAAATTGAAACATAAAGAAAATATAAAAGTGGGCTTTTAGGCCCTTAGGGCCCATTGGACCCAACAGATGCTATAAGCTTGATGTTGGATAAAATATAAATAATAAAATAGTTCTGGGTATTATTGGGCTTGGGCCCTGTTTGGGCTAAATTGGGTAAATATAGATATTACATAAACGGTGGCCCTACCAATAATACCTAGTAATTAGACCGGAGAAATAAAAGGACCGAGAAGGGTATAATTGAGAAATGACGACCATAAGTCCGTGCAGCACGAGCTTCGGCTATGACGCACGAGTACGAACTTCTGATCCCACACATGATTAACACACAAACAACCATAAAATAAAATTAACCAACTTGTGTTTCTTATATATTTTTCTATATATGTAGCACAAAAATATTATAACGTATAGTATACGACTCAGTTATATAAATAGGATAGTTGATTAGGTATGACAACGTAGTTGACATAATGACATTTGACTTACAATTATACGTAACGAT
Source organism: Eleocharis quinqueflora (assembly GCA_964058865.1). NCBI lineage: Eukaryota > Viridiplantae > Streptophyta > Magnoliopsida > Poales > Cyperaceae > Eleocharis > Eleocharis quinqueflora. The sequence continues at coordinate 70,314 of CAXKVX010001694.1, read as the reverse complement.
TAAATTAATTAAATTTTTATAATAACATGATTAATTAATTTTAAAACATATTAAATATGTTGTTTATTTATATTAATACAATATCGCACACCACCAACAAAATTAGACTAAGTGTAATTTTATATATATAATAATATATATTGGTCAATAATATCGATACACATACGTTAATGTGACTAAATAATAATATAAACATAAATATATTTAGTGATCAATTTCTCTAGGTTACAAATACATACAATACACATAAACATGTATAAGCAACATTTAAATACAACACATATAATGTACACTTAATTGTGACTAAACGAACAGTTAAACACAATAACATATATTGATCAATTTCTCTGTAAGCACAATATTAAATACGCATCTATAAATAGTATAATAGTTTATTTTATTCTTTGATTTGTTTCAAATAAAAGTCTCATGATGTGTTTTATTTATATTCTGCAAATTATCGTCCTGACGTCATAATAATTAACGGGAATAGAAACACACTTGTATCAATACTTACATCAAATAAAAATAAAAGAACATGTGATTTACATACACTCGCTGTGCAGCAAGGACACTGCACGCAAGATTTGACTAAGTTAAGTTATTGAATAAATTAAATTAGGAGCATCAAGGATGTTTCAAACGCCGTTACATTTTCATTTGATTTCACTTCATTTACAAGTCCTTCGACTAACTAAACAAGCTCGAAACATATAAATAGGAGACTTATAGTCGACTCAGACCCACTCACAGGGGACGAGACTGACGCTGTTGCAAACAACGCTGAGACCAGCGCAGACACAGTAGAGATTCCATAGTTACGACTTCTCTCTCCATTCGAAGTGTGGATTCTTGGGAATTATATTCCTTTCTTTCTTAATTAGGACCTACCAGTTTTACCTAAATTGAACTGCGATACCAAGATACCAACAATTGTTAATCATGTCCATAGATCTTGAACTGTCATGATTGCATACTGGTAACTGGACCAACTATTCAGACTAACCTGCATTGCACGTCATTGCACTTCATCTTTGCATGTAAGAACCAATATACGGATTGTATAGGTTATTAGCTACTTATAGGTAGATACATATCAATATTATATATATATATATATATATATATATATATATATATATATATATATAGAAATGCTATGGTGCACCATGATGCCAAAAGAATTATGGCACTAGAAAAACTAAACCATTAGATGAGTAACCCCTGCTTTAAGATTCGTACTTTTTGAAGTACTATATATGACCAATCCTGAACTGTGGACCTAAAAAACTTGAAAACTGAAAGTCAGTATACCAGCTAAACCAGATTTCCTGAGAGAATTAATCTAGTTAAACTTTCGAACAAATACTCAAGAAATTTTTAAATATTTTTACGAGATACCGGAGCCGAATCTCAGCCGAGTTAGAAACTTCTTATGAACGACTGGCGTAATACCGCTAGAAGTTCAATTTATCTAGAAGCTCTAAAGGCAACCGAGACGATTGAAGAACCCGCAGCGGCTTTCTGAAACCAGCCGAATTTGCGAAAGAAGCCACAACAGCATTGATTAAGCAGAACAATACAATAATCCAGCTGCTGGTCAAAATCAAGGAAGATCTCGAAGACTGCAGAACCGCAATCAGGAGACTAGAGGCGGCGAAAACCAAAGTCCCTGAAACAGAAGATCTTACACAATCTATAAACGAACTCCAAAAGGGCTTACATAAACTTAGCCTTGGAGAACCCAGTGAGAAAAAGATCAAGAAGCCAACCGGCCAGTTCTTTGTGTTTAAAAATCCAAAAGAAATATTTGACTCAGTCAAAAACCAAAAATGAGTCAAACAAGAATTGAAACGGTGAGTAGACCAAGCATATCTAGTAGAGAAAATAGCCAAAACCCTACAATCGAAGACCAGATAAGAGGCTACAGGCTAGGAAGCCGCATAGCGTTTGAGGCAGAGAAGAATGCCAGGAAGAAGGCATTACATAAGAAGTCTGGAGTCCCAACTAAATCCAGACGTTGAGCTCAACCATTCACAATACAGAAGGGCTCAACAAGTTCCAGCTGAGACCTTATACCAGGCTGGATGGTCTGAACGAAATCATCGAGTATACCAACACTACTCAGATGAAAGAGTATTAGTTACAGATGGAGCTCAGGTGGAGCTACCATTTATCTCGCAACAAAGCTACAACCAGTTGGTACAAGAAGGGTTGCAGCATCTGCATATAGGTCTTGTGATGATAAGACTATATGCACTCCACAGGAGAAACGCTGGGGTAAACGCCCTAGTAGTTTTAAGAGACACAAGATGGTCTGATGATCGGGTCATAATCAGTTCTATGGAAATAGACCTGACAGGCGGTACGCAACTGACGTATACAGCGCCAGACATGACCTTAAGTGTTCATGATTTCAACAACCACATCCAAGTCGTTATATAGACTCATGGCTACGATGGTTGGCAAGGAGGAGAGAGTAATTTACTGCTCTCAAGGTCGTTGATAGGAAGGCTATCAAATACAAGCCACACAAACTTCAGATACAATGTGGAGAGAGTGGCAGAACACCTGGCAAGTAGAGGGATTCGAGCAATTCCAGGCCAGATGAGGTCAACTGAGGAGCTAAGAGGCAGGCAATGGATAATACGGCCAGCAACAGCACCAGCCGTACAGAATCCTCAGATAGCAAGGATAAGGACCAGAACTGATGGGTCCTTGGCAGTAAGATTTGGCGGATATTCATCAACCGCGCCACCAGAAGAAGTGATAGTAGGTCAAGCTGATGAAGAGGTCCTAGGTGAGGAATCAGTCCTAATGATGTTTTGTGATTGGCACGAGTCACAGGATGAAGATGAAGATAATGATGAACTCGAGATGTTGCAATTATTGGCAGCATTACCAAGAGAAAAGCAGTCGGCTGAAGAAGATGCCGGACCAATCTGGGATGAATACAACGATTCCAGTGAAGAAGAATGGGTAAACCCATTCTCTCAGAAGGATGGAAGGGAGGAGGTCAAAACCGAAACCATTCTAGCAGCGATGGAATATCCATTGCTCAAAAACCTTGATTGAAAAATTGAAACAATCCTTTCAACCCAATCCACAGCAACTGGACCTAGCAGACCGCGAGAGCTAATGATGGGACTCCCAATGTACCCACCAGGGAGTCTAAGACAAAACCATCAACAACTCGATATTCCAGAAATAAGAGCTAGAGTTAATAGATTCAAAGGAGGGTTTGCACAACAAAGCAACGAAAGGTTCAACCTTCCTTCAGCGCAAGCAAACCAAGGCGCTATGCTCGTATTGCCTGAGGATATAGGGCAGTACAGTGGTGTGATTTCCAGGTGGGAGTCAATCACCCTAAACCTTGTTAACGAAAGAAACTGGGCTGATAATAAAAGCAAGGTCATTTACATTGAGAATCTACTGAGAGAGGTAGAGAAAAAGACGTGGATACAATGGCGAATGACGTATCCCCAAGAATATGAAGAATTGGTGAATATTGCCGACGATCCACAGAATGTTATTTCCCAGGTTAGAAGGATAATCCTACTTGAGGACTCTTACCAGGGTTCGACAGTAGAGCAAGATCAAGCATACAATGATCTTGAAAGATTAGCATGCAATAACATGAAGGACCTATTTGACTACATGAATGATTATAAGGTCCTAGCAGCCAAGTCAGGACGTATGTATATCAGTCCTGAGCTCTCTGAGAAATTTTTCAGAAAGATGCCCCCTCTAATCGGAAAAGAATTAGAAAGAGCGTACATGGAGAAGTACCCGGGGAGCACTGTCGGAGTACTGTCAAGAATTAACTTTTCATACCAGTACCTGGCAGAATCATGCAAGAGAGCAGCGCTACAAAGAAGTTTGAAAGATCTATCCTTTTGTAGCAAAATCCCAATTCCAGGCTACTACCAGAAGAATAAGAAATATGGGATCAGAAAAGCAAAAACCTATCGCGGAAAACCACATGAATCTCACATAAGAGTATTCAAGAGAAAGAACGCGGACAAGGTGAGAAAATGCAAATGCTTTATTTGTGGTGAAGAAGGTCACTTCGCCAGAGACTGCAGAAGAAAACAAGGTAACATTGCAAGGGCTGCAATTGTTGAGAACCTTGACCTAGATGATGACTGGGATATCTTGTCTGTTGACCAAAACGAACCGGATAGTGACGCTATATGCTCACTTTCGGAGGGTGAGGTTGACAACGCAAGAACAGTTATCATGGAACTTGGAGATACACTGTTTGAATCAATCTTTATGCTCCAAGAAGAAACGCCATCATGGCGAAAGCAACCAAACCTACCTACTGAAATGAGGAATTGTGAACATTCATGGGAGGATAATGGTGAAATACCACGAGGTTGCGAAAGGTGTAACTGTTGTCTAGAGACGACGAACAGCAAAATGAGGGCGCACTGTGCAAAATGCAAGATGATTGTGTGTCCCATGTGTTCAAGGTTTGTATTGGGAAGAAAAATCATGATAAGAATACAAAATCTAAGTCCTTATGATAGCAAGGATAAGCTTATCAATGAGCTTTTAAGCTATATCCAGTATCTCCTAGCCGAAAACGCAAGATTGAAGGATCAATTGTTGGAGAATGAGCTAGTAGCAGACATGACCAAGATGGATATAAAAGGCAAGCGTAAGGTGGTGGGAGAAGTAGAAGTCGATTCAGATGATAGTGATGAATCCCCACCAAATGTTGCATTTCCTAAGAAGGCCAATCCAAATCAGAACCTTATAATAAAAGAGATGGCCAATAAACTCTCCGATGACGAGATAAATACTGCAGTCCCAGATCCTAGAAAAGGAAGAAGGGTAATCAACATGTTGTACAACATTGAACTACAGATAGAAATACCAGGGGTAAATCCTTTTAAAATTCAGGCGATATTAGATACAGGCGCTACAGTGTGCTGTGTAAACCAAGAATTTATACCCCCTGAGGCTTTGGAGCCAAGTCTATACCCTATACAGATAAATGGGGTAAACTCTCAGCAAATCGCAAACCTGAAACTGAAGAATGGGCAGATGTCTATTGAAGACAACAAATTCAGAATCCCATTTACATATGCATTCCCGATGGGCAAGGAAGGAGGTGTCCAAATGCTAATTGGATGCAATTTCATCAGAGCAATGCAAGGTCGACTGAGAATTGAAGGGCAGATGGTTACATTTTACAAAAATGTAACAACAATAACCATCAGGGCAGATGCTGAGATCATTTCTCAGGCAGCAGTGGAAGAACTTGACCTATCTGAGCTTGAATACATAGAGGTCAAAGAAGCCGTTGCCTATAACTGTGGTGATGAGTCACCATGGTTCAAGAATAAATTCAGAGACCTGCTAAGAAGACTGAGGGAGCAGGGCTATATTGGTGATAACCCGGTTAAACACTGGGCGAAAAATCAAGTAACATGCAAACTGGATATCATAAACCCAGATATCACAATACAAAACAAACCCTTAAAGCATGTTACCCCGGCTATGAAGGAACAATTTGACAGGCATGTGCAAGCGTTACTGAAAATTGGGGTAATCCAATCAAGCACAAGCAGGCATAGAACCATGGACATAATGGTAAATTCGGGTACAACCATAGACCCGGTTACAAAGAAAGAGGTCAAAGGGAAGGAGCGGATGGTCTTTAATTACCGCACCCTCAATGACAACACACACAAAGACCAGTACAGTCTACCAGGCATTAACACCATCCTGAAGAAGATTGACAACAGCAAGATATTCTCGAAATTCGACCTAAAAAGCGGATTTCATCAAGTTGCCATGGATCCAGAGTCAATACCCTGGACGGCATTTGTGGTACCTGGAGGACTCTATGAATGGCTAGTCATGCCATTTGGCCTGAAAAATGCACCAGCGGTATTTCAAAGGAAGATGGACAACTGCTTTAGAGGTACAGAGGATTTTGTAGCAGTTTACATTGATGATATCCTCATTTTCTCAGAAACAGAAGAACAACACGCAACACATCTGAGTAAAATGTTGGAGATATGTGAAAAATGGGGACTGGTGCTATCTCCTACTAAGATGAAAATTGCGGTAAAGGAGATTGAATTCCTTGGGGCAGTAATCGGTGAAAGTAAGATCAAACTTCAGCCCCATATAATCAAGAAAATAGTTCAGTTTGACAACGAAAAGATGAAGGAGAAAGCTGGGCTCAGATCCTGGCTGGGAATACTGAACTATGCGAGAAGCTACATTCCTAATCTGGGAACTCTCCTTGGGCCATTATACTCCAAAACAAGCCCTCATGGAGACAAGAGGCTAAAACCCTCTGATTATCAGCTCATCAGCAAGATAAAAGAGCTGGTACAAAATCTTCCTGATCTTGAATTACCACCTCCTGGATCCTATATTGTTCTTGAAACAGATGGGTGTATGGAAGGATGGGGCGGTGTTTGTAAGTGGAAGAAGAAGAAGAATGATCCCAGGAACACAGAACGGGTTTGTGCTTATGCCAGTGGGAAATTCCCGGTAATAAAATCGACAATAGACGCTGAAATCCATGCATGTATGGAGACGATGAAAGCTCTCAAGATTCACTATCTTGATCAACAAGAAATAACCCTTAGAACAGACTGTCAAGCTATCATCAGCTTCTACAACAAATCAGCGCAGAACAAACCGTCCAGAGTAAGATGTATTAACTTTGTTGATTTTATAACTGTTACAGGGGTACAAGTCAATTTTGAGCACATTGATGGCAAACTAAACGTACTCGCTGATGCACTTTCAAGATTAACTGCTAATATGGTTTATACCAGAAGCAGTGAAATAACTGACGCATGTCTGAAAAATCTTGAAGAAGTAATTGGGGAAGTAACCCAGGCACCAAACAAGGAAGTTTTCATAAACTTGTGCCAACTAATAGAAAATATTTCTTTTCTATTAGAAAGAAATTGAATGTTTTGATTGCGGAAGTGGTGGACCGCAGAAACAAACCATCACATTTATCTAATAAGTGTGTTATCTTATTTTTTTAGTTTTTACAGGAAAATGGAAGGACTCAGGAGAATCATAATAAGTGAACCACGAAGGGTCAGGGAAGCATTTAACAAAGCAGAAGCTTGGGAAGCATTGTGTGGGCAAAATGCTCCATTAGCCCGATACTCGCATACAACAGAAGACACCTTTGTATGTTACCCAAGAAGCATTGAAGAAGAAAACGCTATGACTAGCAGATTATCCGATCTGTACAAAGAACAAGCCTGTAAAACTTGCATACAAGTAGAAATACTTATTGCCATGAAGTATCTCCAGAAAACAAGGCTTGAGTCAATAGCAACAAAAGACAATTGGGCGAGTGACATGTTATGAAGGGTGGATGCTAGCATACAAGCACTCATCCAATGCCACGACACACTGATAGAGAGCTACAGAGAAACCCACTTCTAAAAGCTGCTTTATTAAAGTTCCTCTTTTTCTTTTGAGATGACTCCTTAGTGTGCTGGAGCATCTACTTTATTCTGAGTGGTTTTGCTTTTTCTTTATTTTAAGATGTCGTCTTGTGTGCCGACGCATCTTTTTATTTTGAGTGGAAGACAAGAGTTAGTTGATACCTCTTTATTTGCATGACGATGGGGCCCAATGCGCACCCGGTGCAATAATAGAGATCCTATCTCAAGTCTATATATTGTAACATCTTATGAAGTTGCAAGCACATCAGAAATCATCTGAGAGCTTACTTCTTCCAGTTAAATAAAATCAAGTTTCTAGCTTCTAAATTTCCCTAAGTCTCAAGTTTCCAGTACACAATTTGTCCGAGAGCTTGAGCCGATCAGACTTCCGCGCGATCTCCATTTGGTATCAGAGCTACGTTTATTACTCTTGACTTCTGGTTAGTAATGGCTTTCTAAATTCTTTCATAATTTCTAGGAAAATAGGGAGGGAACGGTCATAGAGGAATGACGAAAGGGGTAAATTAAACCTGAAAAGCTTGAAGTTTGGGAGATGTGTACTTAGTATAGGCGATAAAGGGGGAAAAGTACCCAGAAGAGGGAATAGTACCATTACGTTCGTAATATTAAGAAGGCACCCAAATGAATGGCTAGAAAGTTTTAAATCAAACGGTTAAGAAGAGTCTAATGCCAAAAGAGCCTTGGCACTATAGTGCACGATAGCCTATCCCTATATATATATATTCTTGTCGGGAGTGATGAGAGTTGGGCCGGTGATCACCAGCTAGATGTGATTTGAGGGCAACGTGCTACGTCTACGTGTCACGGTGTCTGACATAGCCCGTGGGGTATTCGTATCGGGTTGTCTTCATAGACATTCGGCTGATGCCCATCAAAAGTGATCATCACTTGATGGCTCGTAGTGCCAGATCGAGAGTTTCATTTTCAAAGATCCTTATTAGTATATGTATTATAATACTTCCTCCTCAAGTGATTAAGGTTCCGTTTCTCATTGTAGAGTATGCGTGTCATATGTGAAGTATTGGAGCTATTTCGTTCTTTATATATTTCTATTAGCCGATGTTTCGAAATCTCCAAATATTCGAAGGGCTTCCTCCTTTGGCCCCTGGTTGGTACAGAGGAAGTCTGGGCTCCCCTTTGGCCCCTGGTTGGTATGGGTATTCGGTTCCTTATTTTCGTATGACGGGTAAGACCGAGAGTTCATGTTTATTATTTTTTTTGTAAGGGTAGGCTTCTCGGTTCGCTTTTGATCGAGTGTGTGCTTTTATAACTGCTCTATTTTTACCAGGGCGTTTCGTTCTGGAAACTCAGAATTAAGTTAGATTGGCGGCTGATTATACTAGACCCGTCTAACGATACCCTTAGATTTGGCGGCTGATATACTAGACTCGTCTAAGGGGGCGAATCCTGAAGTCCTACACCCGAGTTTTCTAAATTTTGATAATTGTACATTTTCCTGGGAGTTTGATGCCTTCACATATCAGTTATTGTATTACTATTCCTCAAAAATATTTTGGATTTCTTTTCGCAACGTCTATTTGGGTAGATAAATATTTATTTAAATTGATTAATGGTTAAACAAAATACAAACTAGGTATAGTAATTTGATATAGATAATCTGAGTAAATGTGATTGGTCCAACCTTGAATTGGATATAATCCCAAAGGCTGGACCTTAATCCACACTGAGTAATTTTTATAAATTACTCACGTTCCACGGTGGTTGTGGGGTCCAGGTAAGGAGCAGGAGTCCTTTGAGATCTAGAGGAAAGCGCTAGGATGGGGTCTCCGGGCGTGTTCCGTTTTGATTGAGCATTATTTTATTTATTTTGTTTTCTTTTGATTAGGAGTAGTTTGTAGTAGGATAGTGAGGTCGTACCCACATCCTTTTTGGTGGCATCGTCCGCTCGTATATGTATTTTACTTTTTTAGCTTCCGTTGTAAACTTTGTATAGACGCTAAAAAATATTTATATATATATTTGTTGGATGTTCATGTACTGTGTGAAATGTGTGTGCTTTTCCTTAAATTAAATATAATAAATAAATCTTATATGTGTTTCTGATGTGGCAACTAAGCATTTCGTGTACTTATAATTAAGTACACGTGGCGAGATTAACACTCTTAAGCTAGTTATTATTTCTGAAGTGTGACATAACTAGAATAATTTTTCGTCAGAACTCAACTGGATGCATCCAGCGTGTATCGATGACAGAATCGATGGTGGTATCTGCAGAACAGTTTCTTATATTTTATTATTTAAAAAATCAATGGCACAATTAGTTAAGTGGTTGGTTTACAAATTCGACCCATGAACCCGTCAACAAATTCACCGGATCGGTAGCTTTTTATTGTGCTTAACTTGGAAATTACGGATGAATCTTCTTAAGACGACAAATTAGCAACTTCATTTACGTGCTTGGACCGTCTTCATTCACCCTTAATTACAAACTGCCACTTGTGTTAAGTTTTTTCTTTAATGATGATTGTGCACGTGGATATTTCGTTCTTGGTCCACAATTTCTCAAGCAAAAAAAGGGGGACCGACGGACTCTTTGTTCGCCGAAATTAGATTTAGATAAGGTTATGTCAAAGTACAAATTTTAATGTTAGAAGAGTCAGTTTTCAAGTATAATCTAATTTTCATGTTACAAAAATTTCCATAATTTTTAACGAATCTTTGAAGTAAGTAACCACCATAACAGCACACGAAAACCTATTCAAGCAAAACCAGGGCGGCATTCAAAAACCTCTTCCTCAAACCAAAAAACAATTGCACAAAACGTACCATCATGCTAGCTACGACGTCCTTTCACCGAAAACCACGACAAACACAAATCATCATATTTACCATAGATCATACAGTTACGTGACACGACCACCAAAAACCAAGAAAGTGCTAAGCTTGAATGGAACCAAACCGCGCAAAACGACATATGGTACACAGTGCAATCAAGAAGAAAGACAAAAACAATGCGACCCCTACATCCTTTCTTCAGAAGCTAAAGGAAGAAAATAAACGCTTCAGATGTTTACAGCTGGGACATCAAAGATCCTCCTGTAACAACCACATTAAATGTCTCAAATGCTTTAAAAAGAGGACATGGTAGCCACAAATGCCACAACAACCGAAACAAACTCGGACAAATACACATCCCCAACACTCCACTAAGAAGCCAAACTCAGTTCTAACAGACCAATCAACCATGAACATGGGGTTCTATGAGGAAAGCCTCTGCAAGAGATGTATAGAGATTGGAGGAGGAAGCTGAACTTTTGAACCAGACACGACCTATTATACTGCTATTCATGGTGGCTCAGCTCAAAGCTACATAGTAGCAGAGGCAACAATCACCCCTTATTTGGTCGTAGCCCCACATCGAGGGGTTCGGGATGTCATGGTTAGACACAGACCGTACACAATCCGCCAACATCCTCAAATCCATTTTAGAGTGCATGAGTGGCGTCCCCACTACGGCATGGCTCGTGACCCCCATCCCATCAGGCATGACTGATTATGTGAGGAGCACCGCTGCAAGCATTAATTATGCAAGAATAAAATCGACTACAATTTATATCAATATATAAAAAGAAAGAAAATTATTAATGAAAAAGTTATAATGAAAGTATCAACATATTACATATCGTATTATGAGGAAAAAAATATGTACAGTACAATAATTTGAGCGAGGTAATGAGCGAGCACTACAACAAAAATGTTGTATTATAGCCCTCATTTTATAGCGGATGTACTTAACTTTCGCTATAAAAGCTGTCCAATGACAGTTTCGAAAATAAGTTTGCATCTTTAATAATGGACTGTAAGAAAACTCAACCATAAAATATGCAAGGAAACCTTTAATAGCGGACGTATAAAGGCATCCGTTACAAAAACCTATTTTTAATAGCGGGCCCTAAGGCGCATTCGCTTTTAAAAACCTTTAATAGTGGATTGTTTGCAGGGTCTGCTATTAAAAGTGTTTTTCATATCAGATCCTATGTTACGTCCGCTATTAAAAGTCTCAACCAATAGAATTGCACGATTTGTGTCCCACATATCTCTATTTTTGTGAATACGAACCGTTCATTGCAGTAAATCTAACGGTTAGAAAATACTCTCTATCATTCATTTCATTTCTACCTTAAATCCAGAGATTCATATATATATATAGCAAGGCTAAAATAATACGCATAGTACACCCTATTTCGTACTATGCTGCCATTTATATTTAATTTGGTCATTAAATTGATATTTAAGTTTCTCAATAAATTTTTCATATCAAAATCTTGTAGAAAATAAAATGTTGTAATTTTTATAGCTTTCTTGTTATTTTTGAAACATTTTTTAAAAACAGTCCAGAAATGACACTTTTGTAGTATTAAATCTGGACTGTTTTTAAAAAATATATAAAAAATAGCAAGAAAGCTCTAAAAATCACGAAATTTGATTTCCTATAATATTTTCATATGAAGAATTTATTGAGAAACTTAAATCTCAATTTATTGACCTATATATATATATGCATAGGACGGAAGGGGGTGTCCTATGCATATTATTTTAGCCATGCTCATATATATATATATATATATATATATATATATATAGAGAGAGAGAGAGAGAGAGAGAGATAGGTTAGGATGCTCCATGGAGCACCCTAACCTTTCTCATATATATATCCTACTGCCTTATTTCATTTTCTTTCTTCCCACAGTTGAGACATGAAAGCTGGAATCTCTCTGCCACGAGGAGTTAGGATCTCTCTACCATGAAAATAATATCATAGATCATTTTTACAGAGAAATTCTAAGAACTTAGGGCATTTTAATAATTTCCTAGGCCATTTTAGAAAAAAATTCAATGATGTTAGGTCATTTCTTTAGAAAATTCAAAATTCAATTTTTGATGTCCCAATTTTTTTTTTCTTTTTCCATCCCATTAATTTCTTTATGTTCTTTGGCATTGTCCCATTAAGTTTTTGTTCGCTCAAATTAATTAATGGAATTTTCAACGGTGAATTTGAAAAATGTGTAGAAACAAATAATTATTAAAGGCTTAAATGGATAAAAAATTCGGGTCTCGAGGCAGAAAAGACGCCTGCAATTCACTTTTTTTAACATCTTTTACAGCGGAAGTAGGGTAAGTTCCATTATAAAAGGTCAGTTTTTATAGCAGACCCTTGTTGGTCTTCAATAACGAAGATTTGATAAAGTCTGTTTTAATATACCATTTTTAATAGTGGATCGCAATTAAAGTTTGCTAAAATATGTTGACTTTCAATAACGGATGTTATAAACTTTTAACACCTCCATAGATCACTATTAAAGGTCATATAAGTCCACTATTAAATCTTCATTTTGTAGTAGTGGACCTGACAGTAGCTCAAACTTAGCTGGTAAATTATACGAGCTATACAGCTCGAGTTAAATCTAAGCGAGTTGATAACGAGCTAAAATTCGAGCGAGTTACGAATGAGTCATGAATGGTGAGCTTTTTGTCGAACCCTAATCACATGAGAACGTTAGTCATTTGAGATATTCATGAACAAACTTTCTTGACTATTACCAAAAAAACTAATCCAACAGCCGAATTACATGCGTCAAATAAAATACTTTATCTTTGCTATATATTAAGCATCTATGTTGTTCTGATCCTGCAACGGTCAAAATTTAATTATCAATTTTCGGATTGAATAATAACCGTAGATTCGCATGTTCTTATTCGTAAACAGCTAGGATCGACACGCTGGAATTTTGGTGCTCAACACCAAATCGTGCATATTAATATGCCATAAAATATCATTCTTCTCTCCATGCTAATCTACACTTTTTCTTTCCTTTTTTAAATTGACGCTAATTAATTCATAGTATATTACCTTTCAATTAAAGGTTATCTCTCCCTCTCTACACCTGTGCCCACCTCCTAGCTTAGAATTTTGTACCTTACCTTCCACTTGGTGCATGACATGATTGATTCAATAAAATTGTGTTTCTTTCTATCTATTTTTAATGAAAATAGAAAGAGAAGAGATCTTTGTTGGCTTCTTGCGTCACCATTTTTCACAACTAATCCAATACTTTGAGGTCGCATCTATTGAAATAATTAAATTTTCTTCGTTTTTTTTATTTTTTTCTTAATAAATATTATATTTCATTATATAATATGCTTTCGTTGTTGCACACAAACCCGCCTACTAATATAAAATTATATAGTAAACAAACCCTCCCATCAACAGGTTGTTGTTAAAGGAATAATCCGTTCCAAAATGAAAAGTGTCTCTTCAAATGTTTCACTAATTAATTTGTCCGACAGCATGTACCTAGGGTTCTCAAAACCGTGTCTGCGTGTCTCAAAACGGCACGACACGATAAGGACACGACACAGTACTGTTCGCGTGTCGTGTCTTAAGCGTTTCGTGCTTAGGTTTCATACTGTATAACATGACACGACACGAAACGTTTACGAGGAGATGCACGACACGACACGACACAAAAACACGATACGGAACGACACGAGAACACGTCTAGACACGACACATTTAGACACAACACGATGACACGACACAACACAGATAGACACGGGTAGGCACAACACGACACTGTAGACACATGTAGGCACTGATAGACACAGATAGACACGGAAGTTCAAATTTTTTGAAATCTTTTTCATTTATTAATTATTTTATTTTAAACTTTACAAATTTGAAAAAATAAATGTTTAGACACGGGACGTTTAGACACGAGTCACGACATAGTTAAGACACAGTTAAGAGATGGCATGTTAAGACACGACACGTTTAGACACGACACGTTTAGACACGACACGTTTAGACATGACAAGGTTAAGACACGATAAAAATAATAAAATACTAAACGTGACGTGTCTTAACCGTTCTGTTTCGATCCTTTCCAATTTTTGGCACGACACAGAACGACACGTTAAAAATAATAAAATATTAATCGTACCGTACCGTTTCGTGCCGTTCCGTTCCATGCCGTGTCATGCTGTGTTTGAAACGAAACGGTAAGAATTTAAAACACTACATTACCTTGTGGAGTTTGAAAATTGGTAATTCAGATCCTTGATTTAAACAAGTTGATATGATCTTCCGTACAAATTACCAATGACTCCTCACAGGCGGCGGCATACATACATACAAAAATTAAACTTGGTAAACATAAGCATCACTATCACTACTTCATTTAAGTTCTGATCTGTAATTTGAAGTTGGTAACTCTCCAGAATTGACCATTGAAAAAGCATGCATAGCATACATACATGTACAACCAATTTGAAGTTGGCCAATTTTGGATCTTGAAAAAATGGGATGTCAACGTTGCTTATGGTGATCCACCTCACGTTGATGTAAAGTAAAATGCAGGAATCATTGTTCATGTCAGATTTTATCAAGCCATCGCAACAAAATAAATAATAGAATTTAGTTATGTTTTGAAACCAATAAATATACAATTTAGACTTTTAGAGACGATTTCAGTTGTAATAAAGGCGTCTTCCTATTTCAATGACTAAAAAATAAATGAAGAGAAAATAATAACAAAAACAAAAAATAATTCAGACCTTCAGCAAAGCAGCCTAGATTTAGCAATTCAGTACCTACAATTTTTTATGTCCTTTGAAGACCTAACAACATAATAAATTAACATATTTTATGTTATGTTTTCAAATAGAGAAAAACAAACTTATCCACAAATGAAACTTTATGATGAAAAAGTTTACTGACAGTAGAATGAGATCTAGAAGGACGAAGCACAAAGAGAGTCAGTGAACAAGTAGAAGTTACTTGAAGCGGCGACATCGGAATCGAAGGCCGGGAAGATGGGCAATGTTGTGGAACAAGTTTCTTTTAGGCGACGGCTTCTAGAAGGTTTATGACCTAGGGAGAAAATTTTATTAGATTTGTATTGAATGCAATTTGGGTTTTAAGGCATAGTTATATTTGGAGATGAAAATATGAGCGGGATTTCAAAATTAGGCATGAAAATTTTGCGGGTCCTAAGTGAGTTTCATGGCCTTTCTTCATTAGTCGATGTAGCATAATATTTTACTAGTAATCGAATTCGTACACAGCAACAGAAGAAAATAATATAGATAAAAAATTGCTCACATATTAATATATATTAATAAATCACAGTTTATAATAAAAAATATATATTATAAGAGCATATATATATAATACATAAAATACTATATCAAAAATATATGAGTGGCATAGTGATTAAGTGCTTGGAAGGTATTATGACTGATTCCGATTCGAAACTCGTTGCCTATCTTAATTTCCAATGCATTTTTACTCTCTA
Organism: Eleocharis quinqueflora; assembly: GCA_964058865.1. Classification (NCBI taxonomy): domain Eukaryota; kingdom Viridiplantae; phylum Streptophyta; class Magnoliopsida; order Poales; family Cyperaceae; genus Eleocharis; species Eleocharis quinqueflora. The sequence continues at coordinate 54,539 of CAXKVX010001694.1, read as the reverse complement.
GTCACAAGTTCTACAGAATCTTTTTTGGCAAATTTCTAAGAATTGTTGTGTTGAAGTTTGAAATTTGTTTGAGAAGCGCTGCAAATGAAATTTGATCGGATGTCTATTACACTGTCCGCCCAAAAAACCTTTAAATCAAGATCCTTGAGTGTTTTGTTATTCAAGATTCTTAATAAGAAGGAGAGATATCCATGTTATAGTTAAATACTTTTATACAGACGTTTTTACATTTAGTTCGTTGATTTGCATATGTAAGTATGGCATAGTTGTATGGGTATAATATAAATTACATGCGAGCAGAAGCTCCGCTCTTACTCCAAAGAAGATTTCAAAAAAGAAAAAAACCCTCGAAAGTGAAACCTAGACGGCGAGGTCGGCGGTGCCGCCTCCCCCGTCCCCGACTTCCTCCCTCTTTTCCCTTTGCCTATATTGATTCTCTATTCTCCCTCTTCTCTTTCTTTTATTATTGAGAAACAAACCGGATAGTCTCGTATCGACACTGCTACCGCCACCACTGAACGACGTGCTACGCCTGCCTCCGCATCAGCCTTCGCCTCTGCCTCCGCCTTCGCCTTGCTCTCCAGTTGACCACCTCGCTCCAGATCAATCTGATGTCCAGCTGTAGATCGATCTCGCTTCCGATTCGCCCTATTTTCGATCTGACCCGCTTTCGACAACCTTGCTTCCGATCAGCCTCCTCCTCGCCCTCCTGCCAACCCATTGATTCAGATATGCCCCACCGCCGACCCCGCGATTCAGATCTGCCCCGCCGCCACCATTACACCTCGCTTCTAAATCTAGGGTCTAGATCTAGCCACCGCCGTCGCGCTATATCGGACGCACTCGACGAACCATGACCGCAACATCGACTCCCTCCACCACGACGATCAACGACGACCACCGACGACTACAACGACCACTTATTTCATCTTTATTTTTAATTTCCCCCTCTTGTAAATATTTTTTCTTCTTTTTAACTCTTCTAAATATTTTTCTTCCATTTTAATGAAAATTTGATAGGCAATGACCTCCCTTCAAAAAAATAATAATAATATTAATTGCATGCATATCATCAGCAGGAAAAAAAACCGATCATGAAATATTGTTTGCGCATCCATGTAATTTATTGTTTGTGCATTGGCTATACGTTAGGATGCAATTATATTTGTTTTACCCATGCAACTGTTGCATTTCCTAGCAGTGATTGTACATACTTTTATCAGATATGAGTTGGTACATTTGCGATTTAAGGCTTTAAATCACTATAAATATCGTGAGTAATACTGCAGTCACTACAAGAAGGTGCAATTTGCATCTGCACTTTTTTAATAGCATCAACAACAAAAATTTTGTATCATGGAGTTATTATTTGAAGCCCGCGAATATCTGTGATTTTTGTGCGAGTCACGAGTGAAATGTTATGTCAAATTCGGATAGTTCTAGTGTCATTTCAAAAGTCATCCTGACGCATTAAAGTCCGTAAGGATCTTTCACAACGGTGTACTAGTCAATACCTTAATAGGGTATGACTGGAAGTACGGCTTGAGCTTTCGTGCAGCGACCACCAAGGCCAAGGCTATTTTTTCAAGCGACGAATATCTGGTCTCTACATCACGCTGAACGTGAGACACAAAATATATGGGAAGTTGCTTATTTCCTTCTTCTATAACGAGTGTCGCACTAACTGCTTGGTCGGTTGTGGCTAAGTACAGTAATAAAGGCTGTCCTGGTTTGGGCCGAGACATGTAGTGTGGGTTGGCTAAATATTCCTTTATTTTGGCGAAAGTCATTGCGCATTCTTCATTCCACTCAAACTTTGAATTCTTGCGTAATGCTTTAAAGAATGAGAGGCACACCTCTCTCGATTTGGCTATAAACCGATTTAAGGCTGCCAAGCGTCCTGTTAGTATCTGTAGTTCCTTGAGGTTTTTGGGAGCTTGCATATGGAGGATGGCCTCTGATTTAGAGGGGTGGATTTCGAGTCCTCTCTGTGACACCACGAATTTGAGAAACTTACCTCCCGCCAACCCGAAGAAACTCTTTTTAGGGTTTAGTTTCATGCCTACCTCCTCCATTACCTTGAAGGTTTCGGCTAAATCGCTAACGTGTTCGTCTTCGACCATGCTCTTGACCAGCATGTCATCAATATAAGCCTACATGTTCCTTCCTATCTGTTTCTCGAACACATTGTTGACCATCCGCTAGTAAGTTGCCCCTCCGTTTCGCAATCCGAACGACATAACCTTGTAGCAGTAAAGTCCCATAGCGGTTACAAACACAATCTTTTCTTCGTCTAACCGGTACATCCTTATCTAATTGTATCCGAAAAAGCACCCATGAAGCTTAATACGGCATGTCCTGCGGTTGAATCGACCAACTGGTCGATTCTAAGCCGGGGGAAATGGTCCATTGAAAATGCCTTGTTAAGATCGGTAAAGTCGATGCACATACGCCAATCGCCCTTCGCCTTTTTGACAAGTACCGAGTTAGCTAATCAGTTCGGACAAGTCACTTTGCGAATAAATCCTGCTTTAAGGAGTTCATCAACTTTCGTGCGGACTGTCTTTTGCCTCTCTACACCTATGTTCCTCTTATCTTGCCTGACGAGTTTGTAGTCTCGTCTGATGTGTAAATGATGTTCCGAGACTTCTCTATTAATTTCCGGCATGTCCTCAGCGGACCAAGCGAAGGAAGTTATATTCTCCTTGAGAAATTGTATGAGATTATCACATAATGTTCTGGGAAGCGCCTTATCCACTTTCAAATATTTCCCCTCTGCAATCTCAACATCTTCGACTTCCTCCATTGTCGCTGATGTACCCTCATTAGGTTGAGTGTCGATTATGCTTGTGGAATCCAAGCTCGTCTTGGGTTCTTGTTCAAGCTGCGCAAGTGGTAAGCCGATTTGATGTACTCGTTCTTTTATCGCAACTTGGTAACACTCACATGCTTCGTTCTGGGTGCCCCATTTTACGCCTATTCCTCAGGGCGTCGGGAACTTGACAGCCCGATGTGAAGTTGAAAAGACGGCTTCAAAAGTATTAAGTGACCCCCGTCTGAGAATGACGTTATAGGCTGAAGGGGTTTTTACTACCAAAAATTCAATCTTAGCAGATATGGCCCTTGGGAACAAACCCATCCGAATGGGTAACGTGATAACTTCTTCCGGGTGGATTGAGTCTCCCGTAAATTCGAATAAAGGGGTGTTAACTTTTCGCAACTCGGCGGGATTAATTCCCATCTTTTGAAACGTATGCCAATAAAGGATACCAGTCGAACTCCCTGTATCGACTAAAATCCAATGACCCTTGTATCCTCCCACCTTTAATTCTAACACGATAGCATCGTCATGTAGCTATATGATCTCTCCGAAATCGTATTTAGAAAAGGTGATCTCTTCTTGCTTTAGTCTTTTGATTGGTCTTTCTTGGGTCGTCGGGTATGTCCAGTTCATTAGATGCATTCACCTGGTGTTCTTCGTATCACCTCTCGAAGAGATTTCTCCAAAAATGACGTTGATCATTGGAGCAGATAATTCTTCCCTAGGGAAGTCATCCTTCGGGTAGTTTCCTCTTGCATAATATTCTCTTGGGCTATTGTTCTTTTTTCGGGTGTTACGGCCTATCTGGAAGATAGCCCGTAGGTGTTCTGAGGTGGAAATGGGTGGAGAGCAGTTAACCGGAGAGGTTAACTGCCTATCTCTTGAGTTATGAGTTCTGTAGTGATGTTTTGTGTTCTTCGGAGTTTGATCCCCTTCTCTCTTGGACGTAGGCGTATTTATACTAATAGTGTCGGTTTTGTCCATGATTTCAATCATGAGCAGTTACTTAGATCGTGCCATAGTGGAGTTACACTTGAGGCGGTTCTAATCCGGATGCTATTTTTGGATATACCCTTTCGGTTGAGTTACTATTGGGAGGTGTTGTTTGTACACATGGTCTATTTCTGGTACCTATAGGTTTTTATGGATCTTCCGGATGGTATTGGGCCTTTCTTGGTTTTGGGCCTTTGGCAAAATGGCCTATCATCTGCCCGCCTCCAAGCCTGTAATGTTGTTTTTTATTACATTAAAGGCTTAACTTCTAGTATCGGGTAGTTTGTATGCCTCATAATAATGCATCCGAAAAATGACCTCTCGAAAAATATCCTTCTGGCTTTACCTCCCGGATTTTTTTACTTTTACATACATAATGCTGGATATCTCCCGCCCCCCAAGCCTTTAATCTTATTCTTCGCATATATTAGAGGCTTTAATGAGATCTTTCCAGGATCTTTTTCGAAATCAATTTCTTCGAACTTTATGACAACTGTCAAATATCGAAACGTCGCGCCAGTATCGATAGGTGAGATAATCATTTGAACAATTTGGGCTGGAAAAACGAGGCATCATGTCCTTTGCACTTCTAAAAACCTTTTTCCGACCATTTTCTACTTTTTTCTACATTTTGTTCTCATTGGCTATGTGGGTCACAAGTGGTATGCTTCGATAGGTTCGGATCGAACAACTGTTCGTTGTCTCACAGTTACCTATAAATATCTTCTTTCCCTTGACAGAACTCTTCTTGCCCAAGAATCATTCCATTACTGTACGAGCTTTCAAGCTTTTTTGACCTTTTCGAGCTTTCTTATTCGCAAGATCTTTTCTTTTTGTCTTTCAGTAAGGTAATCAATCTTCGTTTGCTCGTCGATTTTTGTGAATTTTTAATAGTATCTGATCTTTTAATCAAGGCGTTGAAAAAATTGAATCCTTTCGCCATTAATGTCCTAGCTTTCTTGTTTTCTATTCTGTTCTTGATTTTATTAGTTTGGTTTCTTTTTTTCTGTGTAACAAGGTTTTCATCAAAATATGAGTTCATCATCCAATCCTTTTCGTCGTCCTGGTAAAGAACTAATGGAGGTCCTTGAAATTAGGGAAGGTTGGAACAGATTTGATGAGGATATTGAAGGTCCTTCAAATCTAAACATCGTATTACAAGGAGTGAAGGCTCAGCCAGAAATGGCCTTAGAAGAAGTGCCTCATCATGAACCTGGGAGACCTTCAGGTCTTAGGAAGAGACTTCTCCCTCGGGACCAAGATTTTATGGCTACACGGATGTACCCTTCGGACATAGAGACCTACGAGGGTACTAGCTCTGCCAAATGGGCAGAGACTCTTTGTTTACAACTTCAACAGAGTTTATTTATGAAGTCCATGACAGTCTCCCCCGGTTAGTATGACCTGCCCCCAATAAATCGGGCCTACGACATATCAAAACGCCTGTGCATCTATACTGCCATGGTTAACTGTGGCTTTAGGCTTCCCTTAACCGAATTTCAAAGGGAGGTTTTATTTCGGTTTGATGTGGCACCCGCACATTTCAATGCATACGCTTGGTGCCATCTCACCTCTTTAGAAACCTTTTTTGGATAAACTCCGTTTTTCTAGGAACCCACCGTCCCACCCTTTCAGTTCTTAACCACTTTTATTTAGTCACTCGGGTGGATCAAGAATGATTAAGCCTGAAACAAAGGCAAAACCGTTCTAGGATTTTTAAGACGAAAAGCACCTGGAGAATAAACAGGGATCCGTAAGTCGTGGAGACCATTAATCAATTGGGATGTTAAATTTCCCGATTGTTCAGAAGAAGTGAGTTTAATCGCTCACGTGGAACGGATTATAGAAGGTATTACCCGTTGTTTATGATTATGATCTAAGTTTTTGTACGACATTCTCATTTTTTCCTTTTCGTTTTTGATTTCAGACGAAGGCTTTGTGGATCTCATTTATGACGGAGAGGAGATTCCTTCAATTCAGGTGGAGGATGTTCCCTCTGCCTTGGATATCGAGCAACCTCGGGAGGTTCAAATTTCTCCATCCTCCCGGTCAAAGAAGCATGAACCTTCCCACCCTCGCACGGATAAAAAGAAGCGTTAGACAACTCTTGACGACAAGGTCCGTAAGAAATCAAGGCACCTCTCTAAACCGAGCGGATCTGGTGCCTCTTCCTCTGCTCTCCTTACTGACGAGGAATAGCAGGAATTAAACAGGGAGTTTGGTATTGGGTTCCCCTGGAGGGAGGGCTTCCCCTCTAAGTACCCGGATTCGGTGTGCATGAATATTCCGGGTAGGACAGAGGCCCTGAAGATTGACCAACCGGGCTGTAGTTTAGGAAACTACGCCCTACAGTTGTTTCACGCCAATGGGCTTCCTTATATGAATAGCTAGGAGGAAGACCTGTTGGCTGTTATCAAGAAACTAAACTAGTCTCTCCTTGAGCCTGGGTGTTTTCTGAGTCGGGTGCATGATGAGTTTGCTCATGCATCCAAAAAATTGACAATCTCAAATCTCGCAGACGTTGCCACCCGGACTGGTACAGCGAGACGAGTTCAAGGATCGATTGGGTCGCTTGGACTCTCTGAATCGGATGTTGTCCGGTGAGAAGCAGCACCTAGAATGGGAGTTGCAGCATGTTCAATTTGAATTGGGCGCTGCACTTGATCGAGAGAAGCAGAAAGACGAAGAGATTGCTCTTCTGAAATCGTCTTATGTTCCCAGCTTTTTGAACAGCACTCGCTTTGGTCATGCTGCCCTATATGCCTTGAAGGGCCCAATCCAACTGCTCTGCTACAATGTATTCGGGATATCTCCCGTTTCTTCCCCATTATCGCGGATGAGGTAGGAGTTCGTCCTCCTTTGGATGAGGAATGCAAAGTGTTGGATTTGGACGGATTCTTCTAGGAACAAGAGGCTGATAAATTCCATGATCCTCAAGGGCGGGCAATAGAGATGAAACTTAGTCATCATGTCGCCAAGCCCACCAGATTCCACCACCCGTTTCCCCTCTCTAGGTGGCCAGCTCATCTTCATGTTCCTAAGACCCTAAGGCAAGTTACTCGGGTTGGCACCCCTCGGCCCCGGCAGAATCCACCGAGAAAAGACGCGGCGGCCGGCAACATGTCAGCCGGTATCTAAAACAGGGCAGTTGGATATCACTGATCTGAGTTTACCCTGTTCAGTCTTTAGAGTTTTCGCCTTTTTTTTCTTTGTAGGTATTTACTCCTGGGGTATGCCCCTTGAACTTTTGTATTTTTTTACTCTAATGATGAAGGGTATACTTTGAAATGCTTGCGTTATTCTGGTACCAGGTTGTTCTCCCCTTGAGTCGGATTTGAGTCTGGGGTTATTTTTCTGGGTCCCACCCGTGGTTTTTATTTCGGGTCCTACCCTGTTTTAAACAAGTACGAATGTCGGACCTCAACCTGTGGGTTTTCTTTTTTTTCGGGTCCCACCCCGTGAGGTTTCTTTACTGTACTTGTGTGATTATTACTCGGATCTCACCTCGTGGGTTTTATTTATTCGAGTCCCACCCCGTGAGATTTTTTTAGTTTAAATAGCAAGCCTCAAGTCAAATTAAGAAAAAAGAATATTCATTAATCAAAATTTATAAGATACATGAGGTTTTACACCGTTTTTTAAAGTTTCCACGGTTGCCTTACTATTGATAGAATTTACGAAGATGGATACTATTCCAAGTTCTCGGTACTTCGCCTCCCTCTATCATACTTAATTTGTAGGCCCTGTTTCCGTGTGATAATGTTACCCAGAAGGGACCTTTCCATATGGGTTCCAATTTCTTAACCCGCTTCCCAGTTGCTTCGACTTTCCGTAATACCAGGTCTCCGGGCTGAAAGTGTCGAGGAGCAACATGTTTATCAAAAGCTCTTTTGATTCTCCTTTGATATTCCATAATGGTAAATCTGGCCAAATTACGCGTTTCGTCTATTAGATCTAATTCCAGTCTTCTTTCCTCTTCGTTTCCTCCTGCTGGTGCTTCTTCACGGGCTTCAATTCGAATTGATGGGTTAATCATTTCTAGTGGGGTCATGAGTTCTGACCCAAAAACCAATTGAAACGGGGACTCCCCAGTTGCTTCTCGAGGAGTTACACGGTAGGCCCATAGTATTTCATCAAGTTTGTCCGCCCATGAGCTACGTAGGGCATTGACCTTCCGCTCTAAGCCTTCCTTGATTGTTCGGTTCGTAACTCCGGCCAATCCGTTACTAGACGGTTTGCTAACAGAAGAGAAGTTGTTCTGTATTCCCAGGTTGGCACAAAAATGTAACGTTTGCTCTGAGCAGAACTGTGTGCCATTGTCATTTACAAACGCGTGCGGAACACCAAATCCGCAAACAATGTTCCTCCATATGAAACGGGTGATTGAAGCGGAATCTTGTTTTTGGATAGCCTCCGCTTCAACCCACTTGGTGAAGTACTCGACTACTACGATAATATATTTAACCTGTCGGGTGGATTTGGGGAAGGGACTCGAAATATCGATTACCCACAAGTCGAAAGGCCATGCTCCCGATATGGTGATCATTTCGTAAGGAGGGATGTGGGATAGTTGGCCAAAAGTAACCAGCTCGAAGTATGCGCTTTGCCAACATTTTTGCTTCTTGGTGGCTTCCACACACTCCTTCGTGTACCTCGATCAGTATGTTGTCTACATTTGAATCCGAGACACATCTCATCTATGGCTTCAAGTATCCTCTTTTGTATAGAGTATTCTCGCGAATGCAATACATAGGCGCAATTCGTTTGATTCGTCTGGCCTCTATTCTATCAGAGGGAAGGAGGTCTCTTGTGAGAAAGTTCCATATCGATGTGTACCAATTATCGCCATTTCCATTCGGGAAGACTTCCTCTTTACTCATAATACTTGGGTTAGGAATCTCCAAGCAGATGACTGGTTTCTTTTTGTCAAGTTGTCCGGATGAGGCCAGTTTAGCCAAGGCATCAGTCGGCCCATTTCTATTTCGCGAAATGTGGGAGACTTCGGCTTTTTCGAATGAATCCATCAATGTTAATAACTTTGTTTTATAAGCCAAAAGTTTTTCTTCGTTTACCTTAGTTTCGTCTTTGATTTGCCGGATCGCTAGCTGAGAGTCGCTGAACAAGTGTACTTGTCGAACTCCTACTTCCTTGGCTAGGGTCAATCCGGCTATTATGGCTTCATATTCTACCGCGTTGTTGGTTACTGGGAAGAGTAGTTAAGCTTTTCCCCCTTCGGGCCCGTCATCGCGACGCCTACTCCTGCCCCTGCTTGAGATGAAGCTCCATCCACAAATAGCGTCCAAGAATCTGCAACGGGTCGCTCTCCGGAATATTCAGCGATAAAATCAGCGAATATTTGGGACTTCTGTGCGGGCCTTGCATGGTAAGTTATATTGAATTCGGATAATTTGAGGGCCCATTTAAGGAGTCGGCCGGATGCATTAAAGTCCGTAAGGATTTTCTTTAAAGGTGTGCTAGTGAGCACCTTGATATGGTATGACTGAAAATATGGTTTGAGCTTTCGGGCGGCCATGACCAAGGCCAGTGCCATTTTTTCGAGAGGTGGGTATCTTGTTTTCGCATCTCTTAGAATAAGAGATACGAAGTAAACGGGAAGTTGCTTTCCTCTTTCTTTCGTTACAAGCGCGACATTGACAGCTTGGTCTGCGGAGGCTAGGTATAGTAACAGGGGCTGTCCTGGTTGTGGTCGGGACATGCAATGCGAGTTGGCCAGATATTCTTTTATGCCAGAAAAGGTTGTTGCGCATTCTTCGTTCCACTCGAATTTCATGTCTCGACGTAACGCTTTGAAGAAAGGAAGGCATACTTTGCCTGATTTTGCTATAAATCGATGCAGCGCGGCCAGACGTCCCGTTAGGTTTTGTAATTTCTTGAGGTTTTTGGGAGGTTGCATGTTGAATATGGCTTCTGATTTGGACGGATGAATTTCGATCCCCCTTTGCGAGACTACAAAGCCTAGGAATTTTCCTCCTGCCAAACCGAAGAAACTTTTCTTTGGATTCAATTCCATTCCTACGGCTTTCATTGCTTGAAAAGTTTCGGCTAGATCTTTAATATGATGATCTTCCCTCATGCTTTTCTCAAGCATATCGTCTATGTATGCTTCCATATTCCGCCCAATTTGTTTTTCAAATACCTTGTTGACCATCTGTTGGTAGGTAGCTCTCGCGTTTCGTAACCCGAATGACATAACCTTGCAACAATAAAGCCCCATACATCCTTATCTGGTTATATCCAGAAAACACGTCCATGAAGCTTAATACAGCGTGCCCTATTGTAGAATCGACTAGTTGATCAATCCTAGGTAGAGAGAAGGGGTCCATTGGGCATGCTTTTTTTAGGTCGGTAAAGTCGATGCACATGCGCCAGTCTCCGTTTGCCTTTTTGATGAGCACGGGATTTGCCAACCATTCTGGGCACGTTACTTCCCGAATAAAACCCGCTTTTAACAACTTTCCCACTTCTACTCGAACTGCTTTCTACCTTTCGGCCCCAATGTTCCTTTTCTTCTACTAGACAGGTTTGTGGTCTCGCCTTACATATAAGCGATGTTCAGAGATCTCCCTTCAAATTCTCGGCATATCCTCTGCTGAACAAGCGAATGATGATATATTCTCCTTGAGGAATTGTATAAGATCATCCCTGAGTTTGCCGGAAAGGACCTTTCCTATCTTTAGGAACATGCCTTCCTCGATTTCTTCGATGTTTGTTAGTGTTTCCTCTTGTGTTTCATCAATACTCGAGGATTCCGGAGGGTCGGATTCCTCCAATGGGCCAATCTGGTGTATTTGCTTGTTCAGTGCAGATTGGTAACATTCTCGAGCTTCATCCTGCGCCCCCCACTATATATCGATTTCGGAAGGAGTTAGGAATTTGACGGCTAGGTGAGATGTGGAAACTACTGCTCCAAAAATATTGAGCGAACCTCGCCCTAATATGGCATTTATAGACTAAAGGAGTTCTCACCACCAGAAAATCTATTTTGGCGGATACTGCTTTCAGAAATGCTCCCATCCGAATAGGCAGGGTGATGATTCCTTCCGGGCGAATCGGATCCCCTGTGAATCCGAATAAGGGGGTGTCGGCTTCTCGTAGTTCTGACTGGTCGATTCCCATCTGCTTCACCGCGTGCCAGTACAGTATATCTGCTGAACTGCCCGTGTCAACTAGTATCCGACGGACCTTGTATCTTCCTATCTTGAGCTCTAGTATGATAGCGTCATCATGGGGCTGCGTTACCCCTTCGTAATCTTCTTCCGAGAAAGTGATTTCATCTTGTTTGAGCCTCTTCATAGGCTTGCCTTGGGCTGATGAGTATATTGCACTGGTAAGATGTACTCGCTGTGTATTTCGATCGTCGCCTCCCGACGACGTTCCTCCACAAATTATGTTGATTGTAGCGGTTGATGAAGGGGGTCTGGGGAGAGGATGATCGATAAATGCTTTTGTTTTCGAGGCCAGGGGCCCACGACGGACGTCTCCATATTTCATGGCGTTGGAGATTATCTGCCTTTTTACTTCGTTCTCCTCCCCCTTTTTCGGAGTTGCCATTGGATAACCTAGCTAGTTCAAGTGAGGGCAGTGTCCCTACGATCGTTGTTACGGCCTATATGGGAGATAGCCCGTAGGTGTTCTGAGGTGGAAATGGATGGAGAGCAATTAACTGGAGAGGTTAACTGCCTATCTCTTGAGTTATGAGTTCTGTAGTGATGTTTTGTGTTCTTCGGAGTTTGATCCCCTTCTCTCTTGGACGTAGGCGTATTTATACTAATAGTGTCGGTTTTGTCCATGATTTCAATCGTGGGCAGTTACTTAGATCGTGCCATAGTGGAGTTACACTTGAGGCGGTTCTAATTCGGATGCTATTTTGGGATATGCCCTTTCGGTTGAGTTACTATCGGGAGGTGCTGTTTGTACACATGATCTATTTTGGGTACCTATAGGCTTTTATGGATCTTCCGGATGGTATTGGGCCTTTCCTGGTTTTGGGCATTTGGCAAAATGGCCTATCACTGGGATATCGAATTCTTAGTTTGTGCAGTTCTGGGTAGGGACGAAAATGCCATACCTGGTAGGACTGGTGGAGTTTCCGCATGAGGGAGAGATGTACAAGGGCGTGCCCCTCCGAGAGTCTGGGGGGATCGAATCTTTCGACAAAAGTCTGTCAGGGGCGATCTGAGTCTCTTCGGGCTGAGCCATGGTAATTGGCTATGGTTGTACTTTTCGGAAGCCTGTCGGGGTCGGGGATCCATAGCGAATGTTTCGCATCAATTCAACGTCTCTATCCCACTGCCTCTTTCTTTCGGCGGCCACTTCTATCTCAATCGGTGATCCTTCACGTGCCATTAAGAAACCTATTCTAGTCATCGAGTGCTTGGGTGTGTTCTTCACGGTCGTTGATACGGCCTATCTGGAAGATAGCTCGTAGGTAGTTTTAGGCGGATTTGGGTGGAGGACAGTTAAATGGAGTGTTTAATTGTCTTTCTCCTTCTGAGGGAATGTATGTAATATGATATTTGGTGTAGTGTATTGTCCTTGTGACTTGATGCCCCTCTGTGGTGTAAGGAGATGTATATATGCTCTAGTATTGTCGGTTGGCTGTTGGTACCGATCGTAGGTAGTTTATTGGGACGTGACATAGTGAAGACGTGTTCAAACCGTCATTGTAAGGACTGGTCCAATTCGGGAGCTATTTCTGGGTTAAAGCAGCTATTTTGGGACAAGCTACTTTTGTTAAGGTGAAGTCTATTTCGGAAGGCACCTTCCATATCCGTAAGATGATTCAGGTATTGATGATAGGCTTTTTTGGGCCTCCGAGTAATCCAAATTTCCAATTGTTACGACCTATCTGAGAGATAGCCCGTAGGTGTTCTGGGGTGGAAATGGGTGGAGAGCAGTTAACCGAAGAGGTTAACTGCCTATCTCTTGAGTTATGAATTCTGTAGTAATGTTTTGTGTTCTTCGAAGTCTGATCCCCTTCTCTCTTGAACGTAGGCGTATTTATACTAATAGTGTCGGTTTTGTCCATGATCTCAATTGTGGGCAGTTACTTAGATCGTGCCAAAGTGGAGTTACACTTGATGCGATTCTAATCCTGATGCTATTTTGGGATATGCCCTTTCGGTTGAGTTACTATCGGGAGGTGCTGTTTGTACACATGGTCTATTTCGGATACCTGTAGGCCTTTATGGACCTTCCGGATGGTACTGGGCCTTTCTTGGTTTTGGGCCTTTGGCAAAATGGCCTATCATCTGCCCCCTAAGCCTGTAATATTGTCTTTGATTACATTAAAGGCTTAACTTCTAGTATCGGGTAGTTTGTATGCCTCATAATAATGCATCCGGAAAATGACCTCCCAAAAAAATCCTTCTGGCTTTACCTCCGGGATTATTTTACTTTTACATACATATAATCTTGGATATCTCCTGCCCCCAAGCCCGTGATACTATTTTTCGAATATATGGCTTTAATGAGATCTTCCAGGATCTTTCTCGATATCGTTTAACTTTCGAATTTCATGATATCTGTCAGATATCGAAACGTCGCGCCGGCATCGAGAATTGAAATAATCATTCGAAAAGATGGGTGGGAAAACGAGGTGTCATGCCTTTTTGTTTCCGACAGTATTTTATCTCTTTGTGTTTTCTACTTTTTCCTACATAGGGTCTTTATTGGCCATATGAGTTACAGGTGGCATGTTCCGATTGGTTCGAAACGGATGACTGTTTGTATTCATAGTTTATAAATACCTTCTTCCTTCCTCCGGAAGAACTCTTCTCGTTTCTAATACTATTACTCTTTCAAGCTTTCCTCATACTTTCCGAGCTCCTTTACTTGTAGAATCTCCTTCTCTTTTAGTTAGGTAATCGATCTTTTTGTTTGCTTGTTGGTTTTTTACGAATTTTTATTAGTATCTGGTCCTTTTTTAACAAAGTGTTTGATCGAAATAACTTTTTCGCCATTAATGGCCTAACTTTATTGAATGTGAGTTTCTGTTCGTAAACTTTTAGCTTAGTCTTTTCTTTTTATTCCTTTCTAAGGCTCTTGAGTTATGAATTCATCAACATTCCCTTCTCGCCTTTCTAGAAAGGAACCTGCGGAGGTTTCTGAGATTAGTTTAGGGTGGAGCAGATCGGTCTAGGATCTTGAAGGTCCGAATGTAAACCACCCTCCCATAGTAGAAATAGAAGCTCAGCCGTCTGTTATTGGGATAATTTTAGAAGAAATTCCTGAACACGAACCCGGGAAGCTATCAAGACTCAGAATAAGGCTTCTTCCTCGGGATCAAGATTTCCCAACTGCTCGGATGTACCCATCCGACAAGGAAACTTATGAAGGTGTAAACTCTGCTAAATGGGCAGAGGCCTTTCGTTCTCAGCTTCAACAATGCCTTTTTAATGAAGCACATGACAGTCTTCCCCGGATACTGCGACCAGCCCCCTTAGATCGAGCCTATGATACTTCCAAGGGTCTATGTATCTATGCAGCCACGGTGAACTGTGGTTTTAGACTTCCTCTGACTGAATTCCAGAGAGAGGTGTTAATTAGGTTTGACGTGGCATCCGCACAGTTCAGTGCTTATGCATGGTGCCACCTTACCTCTCTGGAAACTTTATTCCGAATAAACTCAGTTTTCTTAGGGACTGATCGCCCGAACAGCAGGAGCTGAGTAGGGAATTCCATACTGGTTTTCCTGGAGGGAAGGCTTCCCCGCTCAATATCTGGATTCTGTTTGCATGAACATTCCGGGTAGGACAGAAGCCTTAAAGATAGAACAGCTGGGCAATAGTTTAGGGGACTATGCCTTGCAAGTTTTTCATGCGAACCGCCTCCCCTATATGAGCAGCCAGAAAGAAGATCCTTTTGTTGTTATAAAGAAGTTGAACTAGTCTCTCCTTGAGGCTGGTTGTTTATTGAGCCGGGTGCTTGACGAGTTCGCACATGCATCCGGGAAGTTGACTGTTCCTGATCTCGCCAACGTTGCCATCCGAACTGCCAAGGTGGCTATGCAACGGGATGAGCTCAAGGACCACCTCGATCGCCTAGATTCCAGGAACCGATCATTATCCGGAGAAAAGCAGAACCTTTAGTTGGAGCTCCAACGGGTGCAATCCGAACTGGATGCTGTTCTCGCCCGGGAGAGGCATAAGGATGAAAAGATTGCTCTTCTGAAGGCATCTTTTGTTGATGCCTTTCTGAAGAGTACTGCATTTGATCATGTAGTTGTTCATGCCTTGAATGGGCCAATCCAACTCCTTTGCTACAACGTCTTCCGAGACATCTCCCACTTCTTCCCCACCACTGTTGAAGAAGTAAATGTCCGTCTTCCTACGGAAGAGGAGTGCAAGGTTTCGGATCTAGAGGGGTTCTCTTGGGATCCCGAAGCTGATAAGTTTCGAGATCCTCAAGGGCAGGTAATTGATGTGAAGCTGAGTCATCGCGTCACCAAACCTGCCGGGTTCCACCACCCGTATCCACTCTTCATGTGGCCGGCTCATCTTCCCGTTCTAGACACCCTGAGGCAGGTCACCAGGGTTGGCACACCTCGGCCCCGACAAGGTTCTGTGGGCAAAGAGACGGAAGCTGGCAGTAAATCAACCGATAATTAGGTACTTGTTTATTTTTTCTTGTCCAAAAAATTTCGCGTCATAAGTATAGGACTAATCCCTTTTTGCTTTTCTTGTTTATAGATCAGGAAAGATGGTGGAGGCAGCTGCTCACGGATGCTGGATATCCTTCCGATCTTTAGGATTTTTGCTTTTCCTTTCTTTTCTTTTCTAGGGTTTTTAGGATTTTTTTGCTTTTTCTCAAGTTATTGTACTCCTGGGGTATGCCCCTTGAAGCTTTTGTACTCTTTGAAGAATAAATATATGTTTTACTTACGATGATTATGTGTTCCGGGCATCGTCCCCTTCTTTATCTTTAGACGACGTCCCGTAACCTAGTTCGTGTTTCCTAACGTTGTATAGGGTCGTTCTTCCCTTATAATTTGTACATCGAACTGTTATCCGGGATTTGTTCATATTTGGGTATCACCCCTTAGTTTATGTACGGTCATCGGACCTCAACTCGTGGGTTTTCTTTTATTCGGGTCCCACCCCGTGAGGTTTCTTTAGCGTATATTATGCTCGGACCTCAACCCGTGGGTTTTCTTTTATTCGGGTTCCACCCTGTGAGATTTCTTTAGCATGCATTATACTCGGATCTCATTCCGTGGGTTTTCTTTTATTCGGGTCCCACCCTGTGAGATTTCTTTAGTTTCTGTAAATAACTATTGACAAGTAACAAAATATATTGCTCAAAAAAGATATTCATTAAAAACGTGAGATGCAAAGGTTTTATACCGGTCTTTTAAAGATGCCCCGGTTAACTAGTAATACAATTCATACCACTGGACCTTGCTCTTTTTCTTTGTTTTCGTTCCCTCCTTCCGAACAACCTGAGATACCCGGAAGAGATCCGCTCTTGTTGCTCTGCATTCGTCATTTCATTATTGTCTGGTAACACTCTCGAGCATCTCCTTGCATTCCCCTTTCTATGCCAATTCCGAAAGGGGTTGGAAATTTGATTGTTAAATGAAATGTGGATATTACTACGCCGAAGGTGTTGAATGAGCCTCGCCCTAATATGGCATTATATGTTGAGGGGGTTTTTACCACTAAGAAGTCTATCTTGGTAGACACTGCTCTTGGAAAAGCCCCCATGCAAATGGGTAATGTAACGATCCCTTCCGGATGATTGGAATCTCCCGTGAATCCGAACAGTGGGGTATTAATCTTTTGTAGTTTGGCCGGGTCGATCCCCATCTGTTGGAAGGTATGCCAATATAGTATGTCTGCCAAACTCCTTGTATCGACTAGTATCCGGTGGACCTTGTACCCTCCTAACTTTAGCTCCAACACGATAGCGTTGTCGTGGGGTTGAAGTATCCTTTCGCAATCCTCAGAGAAGCTGATTTGGTCCCGGTGTCTTCTGACTGGTCTTTCTTGAGTGGTGGGGTAGCTAGCATTTGGGAGGTGTATCCGTCGGGCTTTCTCGCGGGTAATCTTCTTGGGTTCGTTCTTCCTCCTGGGTATTGGATTTTTTGGCCTTATTTCTTCGTAATTTCGGGCATGCTCTTTAAAGAACTGCTTGTTAATATACCGGTGTGGTTCTCCCTGTCTGGCCAACTTTTCAAGTATGTCTCTCAAGTGGAGACACTCTTCCGTGGAATGCCCGGGTTGCTTATGGAATTCGCAATATTTGTTCTCTCCTGTGACTTCAAATAGGGAAGGTTTCAAAAGACGGGACAAGTTGAATTTCTCTGCTGCGATGGCAAGGAGCTCCCTCTGATGTCGATCCCATTTTGCGTAGGACGAATAATTAGGGATATAGGCCTTGCGCCTCTCTCTCTTGGGAGATCTATTCCCAGTTTTTCTGAATTCTCCTTTCGGGGACACATATCTATTAAGCCTAAACCTTGCTGCATCCTCCCCCCCCTGATGTAACCTTCCGCAAATTCTACGAACTCTTGGATGGTTGAAAAATTATTTTTATGGGCGTCGAATCGGAGTGAACCTGGTCTACCCGTGTTTAACAGCCATTTTCGGATGGCAGTGAGAGCCACTTCTTCATTGTAATTCTTGACCATCTGGGCGGTCGTGACAAATCGACCAACGAACTTACGGGTCGGCTCCCCTTGGTTCTGTTGAATGCCAAACAAGGAATCGCATGTTGGCGCCGGGGGTTTTATATTGGAGAACTTGGCTAGAAACTTTCTTGCTAATTCTTCAAAGTTTCTGATGGAGCCGTTAGGCAAGTGACAAAAATACGGCATATGACCTTGGATCCGAAGTTTTTCCCTTATACTATATACGAAGGCTTCCGAGTCCTTCCTCTCGTTTTCGTCTCCTATGAAAACTTCGAGATTCGTGGGGACCTGAAAATCCTTCATCGGGAATGTATAGATGTCGTCTGATAATGGTCCCGAGGCAAAGTTTAAGGGGGCGGCGTCGTCCTCTACCGTTGTCGATGTGTTCAATTCGCTCCTGCATGTCCGACAGCCTTTTCTGCATGGCCAATACGCGTTCAAGAGAGATTTTCGGGGATACACGTCGGCTTCTAGTTCCAGATCTTCTGGTCAGAGAAGACTCTACTGATTCTTCGTCAAATTGGATTCCATGCGGATTGGACATCGGGGTCCCTGCATGAACCTGACTTGGTCCCCTAGGTCTGGGGCTTTCCCGACGGCCATCCTCGGGGGGGGGGGGGGGGGTCTTCTTCGAGTGTTTCAAACTCACGAGCTAAGTTTTTCTAGGAAGTGTCCCCAGGTTCCTCGGGTTTTTTTCTGGTTTGTGCTGGTGGTGCAGGTTGAGGGATAGCTACGGAGTTACCCGGTCAGGTATACCAGCCCTGATAGTCGTATGGTGTATAATACCTGTTCCAAGGGTACCCCCCAGACGGATAGCTCCAAGGCTCCCATGCACCTGATGCCTGGACGGGTTGGTACTGCGGCCACAAGCGTGGATCTGGCAGCGGATGCTCTGTCTTGTTGCCGATTAGTCTGCCAAGGTTATTTGGGTGTTGCTGGAAAGAAGAAAATGTTACTCCAGGCCGTGGTGGGGTGTTCGCAGGAGGGAGAGGCGTTTGTGGAGGCTCCTCCCTGGGGGTATGTGGGAGAGGCTCAAAGGGAGGTTGGTTCGCATGCACCACTAACTCGGGGGGTCGCCTACAAAGTTGCAACTCGGTTGGTGTAGGTGGTCCATAGCGAATACCCTCTGGCTCTCTCGTTTCAGGATTTCGATGTTTCTTCCTTCCTCTCATTTCTTCTCTTGATGGTGGTGTTGCCATTGAATATCCTAGCTAGTTCAGGTGAGAGTTTTTTTCCCCACGGCCGCTGTTACGGTCTATCTGGGAGATAGCCCGTAGGTGTTTTGGGGTGGAAATAGGTGGAGAGCAGTTAACCTCTTGAGTTATGAGTTCTGTAGTAATGTTTTGTGTTCTTCAAAGCCTGATCCCCTTCTCTCTTGGACGTAGGCGTATTTATACTGATAGTGTCGGTTTTGTCCATGATCTCAATCGTGGGCAGTTACTTAGATCATGCCATAGTGGAGTTACACTTGAGGCAGTTATAATCCGGATGCTATTTGAGATATGTCCTTTCGGTTGAGTTTCTATCGGGAGGTGCTGTTTGTACACATGGTTTATTTCGGATACCTGTAGGCCTTTATGGACCTTCCGAATGGTACTGAACCTTTCCTGGTTTTAAGCCTTTGGCAAAATGACCTATCACCTGTAGACTTTGGTAATCGAGTTCTTAGCAAAATGACCTATCAGCGATAAATTTATAACCCACATTTTTTGTTATTTGTGTGTTTGATTAAAATATTAAAACAACATTAATTATTTTCATTATTTTTTACCTGTTTTATTGACAACGCACAAAATTCTTGAATCCAAACGGATCCATAACTACTAAGAACGAAAGAAACAGACACTATATATAACTCCAAATTAATTAGTTTCATTTTCATTGTTGTTTTACTTAATTAAGTTATCCGGTCTTAATTTTATATCATTTTTTTTGGCTACGTATGTTAATTAGTAGTCAAACCAATCGATTTATTTAAATCCCCGTTCAAACGGGACAAGTAAATACGGATGCACCTGAATTACAAAACAGCCAATTTGGGTGAACTACCATCCAAAGCTTTGCATCAGCAACAGAACAACGTGATATTTTAACATAACCATATAATTTAGTAAAAATGACGTCTGTTCAAAACTCAGATAGATGATATATAATTCTATATTATGCTCTAAATCATTGAGTTTCCAACTCAATGACGATTTGGCAATTGTCTTTGCAATTTGAAAGCATTATTATAATTTATAAATCATGAATCGGGATAAGCTGACAGGTGCTCTTATTTCCCAAGAAACGGCTCAAAGACCGTCAACAGGGTGGAGCCCACCTTCAGTGAAAATTACAGAAACACCAGTTGTATCTTGAGTCCTTAACATATGCGTCTTTGTACCGTACGAACGGTAGATACGAAAATAATACGCTCGTCATATATAGCAGCCTTTTTTATTATACTATTTATTTCTCAATCGTTGTTTAGTCGCAGTCTGTGACCTGTCAAACGTCTCAAACCCTTCTTTCTATAAATACAACTTCTCTCGCCTGAACTTAGAAATCCTCTTCATCAAGACTTACGCGGAAGAGTTTCAAATAGTACAAAAATGGCCAGAGTTTTGACTGTGCTGTGCATTGCTTCCCTTCTCCTCTCTCTCTTAGTATCACATGTTCTCTCTGCAAGCTTCACCTTCACAAATAACTGTGAATACACTGTATGGCCAGGTCTTCTATCCGGTGCTGGCACGGCCCAACTCGAAACCACCGGTTTCGTTCTAAACCAAGGTGAATCTAATACCATCACAGCCCCACAATCCTGGTCAGGAAAATTCTGGGGTCGCACACTCTGCACAACAAACTCGACCACTGGCAAGTTCAGATGTGCCACAGGTGATTGTGGTTCTGGTACCGTGCAGTGTTCTGGCGGTGGCAATACACCGCCAGCTACACTGGCAGAGTTTACATTGGATGGATCAGGTGGCATGGATTTTTATGATGTTAGCCTTGTGGATGGTTATAATTTGCCGCTTTTAATCGTGCCACAGGGTGGCACTGGCTCGTGCAGCGCAACTGGTTGCTTGGTTGATTTGAATTCCGCTTGCCCCACCAGCTTGAAAGTGCAAGGTAATGGCTTCCATCTAGTTTCAGCATTTATTTTTATTTCTTCGATAAACAGTTCTGTTGATGCATAAAAATGTTACTTTTCAATTTTCATTACCTGAGATCCATTATTTACGACAATGTCATTTTATCATATATGATATATATATATATATATATATATATATATATATATATTGATATTAGTACTTTATTACAAACACAACAATATGTTGAAAACTTCATTTGCATTAGTTGTTTTAAATGGAAATAAATTGAGGATATTAATTTATGCAAATTCTTATTTGTGACAATTGATAACACTCAAATCTTTGTGTTTTAACAGACACAACAGATGGATCACAAAGTGTGGCATGCAGAAGTGCATGTGAGGCATTCGATACACCAGAGTACTGCTGTAGCGGGGAGTATGGCAGCCCCGATACATGCAAACCTTCTTCGTATTCACAATTTTTCAAAAATGCATGCCCCCGTGCGTACAGTTATGCGTATGATGATGCCACATCGACATTCACTTGTACTGATGCCAGCTATACAATCACCTTCTGCCCCAGTATCACAAGGTATATATGCTGATCAAAAGTTCATTTATCATTTATGAGAAGATATGTACATGCAAATTTAATGGTTTCGTTGGGTTTATGAAAAAAAGTTTTAATCTGTTCAAACTTTACAGTGTGAAATCCTCCGGTGGAGAAAATCCTGGGGCTGCACCTCTAGTCAACAACACGATGGTTTACAGTGGGAACCAGGTCAACAGTGCCTCTAATGATCTGACACGTGTCCCACTACATTGTTTATTAGTTACAGTATTTCTCGTCTTCTCTTTCGTACCTCTTCTGGGGCTCTATTGATCGGAATGACATTTCAAGTGAGGTGCACCTCATGCAAGTAGACCATGATATATATATCCCAAACGTGATTCACATGTTTTAATTAACATCGAGGGATTAGAGAGCTCAAGTAGGAAAGATTTATTTGCCTAGAATTTTTTTCTTTTGATTTGTTTTTTTTCCTCATATTTTTATACTAATTAGATTAGGCTAGCTTTTTAGAGATTTCGTTTTATGATGGGAAATTACACGATTCTCTTTGTTTGGAAAACTACTGCGTAATGCATACCTTATTAGTTGTACAAAATGTCTTATGCATATGTTTTTGTAAAGCAAAGCGCAAGAATGTAATTTCCTATCATAAATGGAGCTCTAAATATCGAAAAAAGATAACGGTCCCTACGAAATTTCATAGATTTTGATTAGGTTTTATGTATTGTAGCTGGTTAATTAGGAGTTTTCTTGTATTAGAAAAGGAGGACGATAGCTCATTTCTTTGTGTTGCTTGTGGATCACTTTATTGTTAATTTTTAGTTATAGATACACAATCATTTTATATGACAACTTTGTGGAATTTTGATGAGTTGTATTAATGAAGTTAGCGTATGCCATGTAAGATACTGTCAAGTTCTTGTCAAAACAATGTTTAAATGAGATTTTGATAGAACACCAATAGATAATAAGCTTAATTTTCTCATTCAGACATTGACAAATTGTTGAGTTTATTTAATATTTCTGTTCCAATATTTCAAACGTGAGGCGTGAAGAGAGCAGCTGCAATTATTAACCTGTACTGTTCTGTTCTATTGCTGTTCTATTTTTCTGTTTTCTGTTTGTCTGATGTACATACTTTTGAATAATGAAATTTAGTAGCCTTTTCGTCTGCTACAAAAAAAAAAAAACCCTGTACTGTTGCATGCCAATACTACATGCTGCACTGTTTTGGTCAAGCGGTTACCATACAATCGTAATTTTGTACGCAGCACAGTATATCACGAGTTCCTGACAGGCATGAGGCAACGCAGTATATTTTTCCCTATAATTCATAAATTTAACCGGCAAAATTGAATATGAAAATCCAACCTTTGAAATTTCAAATCAATTAATGAGAAATTAAACAGCTTTGAAATGGCCTCAATTTAACGTACACTACATTTAAGAGATGAAAACACATCTATTAACAAACAGGGGAAGCTTTATACCAACCCCCGCGACAAAATTGACCTCGACTATAGCATGAAAACGAGGTGCAGATCCGTATTTCAAAGCTATACTCGATCGAAATATAAATATTAAAACGGGTGTATCAGAAAAAATAACATCCGGAGTCAAATATGGGTGAATATGTAGGATCCGTATCTGCTGCTCTTATTGAGCAAGAGCAGGACCCTGCTTTTATGATCTGGACCGTCAAATTTTGATCGGATCGCCCGCAGATGGAAATCAGGGGGGCTGTATATTTTATAAGTTTTAGATCTGAAATTTGAACGGTCCAGATCATAAGAGCAGGGTCCTGCTCTTGCTAAATAAGAGCAGCAGATACGATTCCGAATATGTAACCATTATCTACCAAACCAGATCTTCCACAACGCAGTACAAACAATGTGCGTGCTGTGCAGTAAATCTCAGTTTTTGATTTGCATCGAGATTCGTGCAAGCTAAATTTTATAATATCAGACCTCCAGAATCAAATTTGAGCCGTCCGTTGCCTATAGCGCAGAAAATCTTGAACGTCCGTTACTACTGCGCGGCAGAGAATCCGCTTCCATTATCTACTGGGTAATATTGTCCTTTGTAGGTGTCTTATATTTTAGATATATTTTTTTGGACCAGACAACTCATTATTTAATTGAATGTAGGAGACCAAAAATATTGGTAGCTTCATCCACAATATTGTTTGGTGTATTACCACGTATAAGGTCTTACCTACACACAGCTAACCTTTAGACCTTATAATTGAACTTCAAAGAACAGATTCGTTCTCTCTTGTAGTGAGAAGCTGAAAGCAAATTCCTAAAAGAAACAATGAGGGTCTCAACTTTTTAAGACTAAGAGAAAAGCACAGAAGCAATTAATTTATTTTTCTTTTTTATCATTAGAGGAAAAGACGACTTGTCAACAACTAGCAAGGGGCCACATTACACGTGTAGATTCCTGTTTCATTTTCTTATCCAGACACACCAAAATAACTTTTGGTTTCACAATGATTTATGATTCGTGTTGGTCATTTCTAACCTTACCCATCAACCCACTTGAAGGAGAGCTTTTGGATTACATGGATAGCAAATTTTCCCATAGAGAACTTAAACTAGAGGATCTTTATACCACACTGCATGGTGCTCATAATTTTGAACCCTTTTCATCTTCAAACAAAAATTTATTAAGCCTGAAGGAAACATGAATGCATGCACGAGATATAGTTCAGAAATTAAAATCCAAGAGACCAATGACATAATACAAGCATGTAAGAACCACACAAACGTGTTTCGGATGAATTTACATAATATCAGCCCAATTTGTCATGAACCTCCGCATACAGATCGCAAAAGATGTCTCGGGATGGCAACAATACGGATGATATGAGAGGCGAATCTAAGATTTTCGTCAGAAAAAAACAAGATCTATTATTTTTTCAGAAAGAAGCAAAATGATGCATCTTTATAAATATACATGGTTATTTTGCAAAAAAAATTGACAAGTTGTATAAATACATAAGATTATTTTGCAAAAAAAATTTCAGAAGAGGACGGCTGCCCCTTCCTGACCTCATGTAGCTCCGCCCCTGGATGATCCGCATCGGACATTACTAACAAGCTGCGGGTAGAGAATGTAGTGATATTGTGGGTTATGTAACAGCCAGGAATCTTAGTTCTCCTTTTCTTTTTTCCACATAAACCCAGTAAGTAATCAATAAATTTATTTTCATAAAAAAAAAATTGTCATGAACCTAATAGTTTGAAATACGAAAATGCTCTTATGCTCCCACTTCTAACAATGCATGTGCAAACTTTTATCCCTTATCAATCATATGATGTGCAGTTGTCTAGTATATCTAGGTAGTATGCAATCATGCATATTATTGTTCCCCAATATATATGGTCCAAAGTGAAATGAATAAGTTGATTTGGACCTTACAGAACCTCAATCAACTCATATTCCTGCTCACCTCTTCACCGAAATTAGGAAAACAAGTGAGAAGAGCACATAATGTGGATATACCAAAGTGAACTAATCATTAGTTATGATAAAAGTAGTAAATATTTCAAGTGTCACTACCTTATCAGGATACCAACACTTTCCGGCCTCTTTGTAGATATACCAAAGTCAAAGTCTCAATCAAGAATGAATCAACCACAAGCATAGAATCTCAAACTTTGTGGGCTCATATTATTGCAAAATTTTGGGTGGATGGAATTTTGGATAGATCAAATTGTGTTAGCACCAAGAACACAGCATAAGATTCCGTCTTTGGCTCCAAAGTTCTCCTTTGTAGATATTGCTTGGAGTTTTATACATAAGCATCCATGTGACTGTGACAATAGTAACGGAAATACTTTATATATGTAATTCTTGACCATAAGCTATGGTTATCTGGATGTTGTTCACCAATAATACTACTTGTGCAAAGAACCCCTCCCTTATAACTTATAAGTGAAATATTGATGCAACAAATAATAACATCTTTTTTCTCAAGACGAAATATGCAAAGGTTATTGCAGACAACATTTAAGCATTGTAATCGGTGTCCGTACAGACATGACCTGACTTATATATATATATATATATATATATATATATATATATATATATATGAGAAGGGATCAATAGCCTTCTTTTTTTGTAACCTCCGCCATCAAAACGAATGAAAATGACCGATCCGAACCGTTAAAAACATTCTTCATACTAACATAGACTTAGAGATTAAATTTTACATTTTTTGAAATTTTTTTACTATTTTATTGAATGGGTTGAAAATTGAATGTATGTAGATCGTTAGATAAATAAATTTTCAACCCTCCGATAAAATAGTAAAAAAATTCAAAAAAATGTAAAATTTGATCTCCAAGTCTACATCAGTATGAATAATGCTTTCAATGGTTCGGATCAACTATTTTCATCGGTTTTGATGGCGGAGGCTACTAGAGGCTACGGATTCCTTATATATATATATATATATATATATATACAGTGCCCAGATTGACCTCATTTGTGTCCAAAAATGTTGTATTTCCCTCATATTTAACATTTTAAGCCTGATTTTATCATACAATTACAACCTAATTGAATGCAGAACAAACCAAAACAGACTCTACACAAATAATATCCTAATTGAGACCAGATCAATTAAAGACTAGATTGTACAGGTTGGTACCAGTATATGCTAGGTTATAAATGACAAACAAAACTACCCTCCATTATCAGAGGCTATCAGGTTTTCTCACTTTATTCCTGAATTTTCTTTGCGAGAGATTGAAGGAAATGCATGAGGGGTCTCTAGGCTTGGTCCAGAGCAGCAGAAGTATCATTACTTTTGCCTTCTTGCACCAATTGAACTTTCTTTACCAGTCTCCTTAATTTCTAATTCACATTATAAAAAAAACTATTAGGTCACTATAAAGTAGACCAAATTAAAATGGCCCTAATGTATTATTTCATATTGTTTTGGTCCCTGATGTATTTAGTTCCAGTTTTTGGTTACCCATGTCACAATTTGCATGTTTTAGGTCAAATACAAAGTGTAGATAAAAGCATAGTCAGTGTTTAATCACAATAATTGATTTGACATTTATTTGTGAAAAACTTTTAGCCTCATTTTACAAAGAACTAAGTTGGTACTTTAACTTTTATTTGCATGTGCAAAGAGCGAAGACTTGGACCCTCTGGGGGCGACGTGAAAGGCGAAACACAAAAAAAACCAGCGGCCTCCCCCGCCTCTTCTCTTTCTCTCCCTCCCTCCTTCCTCTCTCCTCTTCACTCTCTTTCGATGGAGAACGGACGAGCTTCGTTCGTGTAAGGAAAAACATGTCGGTGGCAAAGACCACCTGTCGCGCTTGCGCCAGCAGCCACCAGCGTCACATCCGAGCTCGTGGGTTCAAGCACGATCCACACGCCACCCGACACGGCCATCAGCTATCAGATCTGAGCTCGTGGGTGCCAACCACCACCTCGCCAGCTTGGGAAGAGGGAGTTCAGATCCGTGGGTTCAGATCCAGAAACGGGTTTCAAAGAGAACCCACTCGCTCGCAGGCAGCCACCACCTCGTCAGTAAGGAACCGTGGGTCCAGATTCGTGGGTCCAGATCCAGAAGTGGGTTTCAAAGAGAACCCACTCACTCGCCGCAAGCCACCACCTCGCCAGTAAGGGAACCATGTGGTTCAGATCTGAGCGTGGGCTCAGACTGACTTCATTCATCAACGAACAGTGACGAATCAAGAGGCGGAGCCTTCTTAGCGAGTACTGACAGACGGAGAACTGTGTGGCGGTCGGCGTGGGACCGATATGCCGGTTGTGGACTGGTCTAGCAGCGACAGCTGCAACTGGGGTATGACTAATCATAAATCAAGTCAAGATGGTTAGTGCCGTCATCGTTGATTGCTGCCATCAATACCAACGGAATTTCGCTTGGGAAAATGTGAGTCTTACTTTCTGGCGACTCGCGATTTTCTTCTTTGAGAGCATTGTCCGGCCATTGTTGCCGGACTGGCGGTGAGGAATAGATCCGCTTGTGGTAGATCTTCTCTCTTTATCTTTTAATTAGGATTTGACTATGTCATTTGAAACTAGGATCACCGGATCGAAATGTTTCAGATTCGTCTTGTTGCACTGATGCTTATTTTGTCCTATGGTGGATGAAGTATTAGATCGTTGGACAGGAATTTTGTCCCAGTTTGCATGTTTGCACCGGTTGGTAATCATGTTGGAAATTAGATTGTTCGATCTAAGGATAAATGAATAATCTAAAGATTGTCTTGATGGGTTGGTTTGATACCATCGAGACAGGTTTGCATCAGATATTTGCCAAAAAGTTGTGGTGGAGAAAGGAGCTGAGAGAGGATATAGCAGGTCATAGCCGATTCTTCAACATGGAATATATTTATGAACGATGGATAGACGATCTGACATTTTCGATGGTACAAGTCGTCGGAGTTTCAACGAGTTTAGGTGATTAAGACAATGTCTTTTTATCTTTATTTGTAGGATTTAGCTCTGTGTGCTTGTAACTCATTTTTTTTTCTTTTTTCTTCTTCTCGTCTTATGTACTCTTTTTCTTGGTTAATAAAAATTATTGTAGGCGAAGTCTACTCTTCAAAAAAAATAAACTTTTATTTGCATCAACTAAACTTACATCCTCATCACTTGCTTCTTCAACCTCTTCGTCTTCTTCTCCATCAGTTGACAAAGAATCTGTACCCATTAAAGAAAGGAACCTACTTGTTTCACCATCCTTGTGTGCCTAAATCAGAGCTTCCATAAACTCTCGTTCTGCATTTCGTAAAAGTCTTCCTGATACAAGTCCACCACACTTATTAAGTCTTGACACTACAACACCCACTCTTCCTCAACAATAAATATGGAAAACAGGAGTCTGATTGTGTAGAGCTCAAACAAGTATATTTTCTTTATACCAATATAAGTATGATTTTGATCTGGCACTACAATACTCACTCTCCTCCACAATGAAGTCTTGACACGACAATATTCACTATTCCACTGTACATTGGGAACCAGAATTCCACTGTATCCTAAATAAGATTCAAATAAGTGGAACTAGGCACTCAACTTCGCTCATATTTTTGCTTTAATATAGATAAAACTTTGAATTTTGCATGGTGCATTACTGACTTAATTGGGTGATAGGTCGGTCATGTGGTGCTTAAGTGAGCATTTAAGCAAAACTCCTACATGTACATCAAAATGAATTTCTACTTCTCACCCAAAAGAAGAAAAAAGACAATAAGGACACTGATGAGCATATACTAGAATGTTTAATAGAGCATTTCCTGTAAGTCATATTACTAATTGACGTATTAAATAAAAAAATGAAGAAATGGGGCAAACCAATGTGATTGAACTGCCTTCTTTATCCCTCTCTAACCTCAGGGCCCAACTTCTGAAGAAAATAATGTCAATTAGAGGGGAAAAAAGAGGCTCTACAAATACAATATATACCATAACTACTATATTACCTTGACTAACATGAGAGCCTCATACACCACCTCGAAAGAAGCAACCCTAAAACAATTCATGCAATGAGTACAAAATTATGGAAAGTGGTCACTGTGTAGTGTAAGTGTGTAACTGTAAAAGCACAAGCTAACAGTTTAATTTCTTTCCTCTGTACAAAGTGTACATTTTATCTCTTTTTTTTGAAATAAGCGGAAAAAACCCGCCACTTCCTTTTACTAAAAGAAGTAGGTAGTTACAACTCTTTTGAGTCTACGTACCATCTGATAGCCTCAATCTTTACCCCACAGTTTGCACTGGTACCACTATCTCATGGTACCGGTGCACCTAGTTATCTAAACATTAAATCCTGCAGTGTGAAACGAGAATCAAAACACATTACAGAAGCTAAATAGCTAAACAAGTATGATATCAAAACAATTATATCTAAGCTAAGAATGTGGTTGTAGTAAGTCATCAGGACCAGCACAAAATCCCCCTTGTATTGGAGCCAGTATTTGTCTCAGGCTCCCCTCCATCCTGCACCTCACTTGGTATCATAAGTGCTATAGCTGAAGTCATCTGCTGCTCCTCATTAGCCTCCTCCATAGCTTTCATCCATGTCTCCATTTTGGTGAAGAGAGTTCCTTACCAGAGACCTGCCCAGTAATACAATAATGATTTAATTTTAGAGCAGAAGGTTTTAAAGCTAATTGGGTTTGTCTCATTAAAACAACACTTATTCCTTTCCACCCAAGTTGTCCAAAATATGGCAGAGCAGGTTAATAGAAATGCTTCCTTACAGTCAGATTTCAAATTTGACCAAATTAACCCTATGTCTTCTAATGTCAAGGGATTTGTCTGAACATAAATGATTCTCAGTAGCCATTTCCAAACATCTTCCACATGTTTACATTGAATAAAGAGATAATCAATTATTTCATTATGTGAGCAATATACACAGGCACATGTGCCAGACCAGCCCCTAGTTCTTAGGTTGACCCTGACCAAGATTTTTCTTTTACTTAAAAGCCACAAAAACACTTGGATCTTGAGGGGGATTTTTAATTTCCAGATTAGTAATTCATAACTGTCAGGAACCCCTCCATCCATGATCCACAAGTAAATGTCTTTACATTTAATTTTCTGAATCTCTTTGCCTTGCCAGAGAGCCCCATCTGGGTCTTTACTCAGTGGGAATACTTTTGATAGTTCCTGTTCCATTTCAATCAATTGAAAGATTTGTAATTGGGATAACTGTCTTCTAAAATTACATTGAAGTGAGCCATTAATAAGGGATTTATCTACTGTTATATTTTGGTTGGTACAAATGCTGAATAGTGAAGGGTATTTTATGTAAAATGGCACTTACCCTGACCAAGTATCAAACCAGAATCTAGTAGATTTACCATCTCTCACAACCATACTTCTATTGATATCGATGATTTGTTCAAAAGCCTTGCATGACTTCCAAAAATGTGACCATTTCAATTTATCTTTTGATCTTTTATATTTGGAATTTAAAACTGTTTTCCACCAGCCAATGCAAGATGGGTCTTTTAACCTCCAAGTCCACTTGCACAACAAAGATATGTTTATGATTTTGAGGTTTGTAATACCCAGCCCTCCCATAAACTTGGGTCTACACTCCTCAGCCCATTTGCATAGATGGTATCTTTTCTTACCCCCTGAATTCCACAAGAATGAACTCTTTGGCATCAAGTTTTTTAACTTTGCTAGGGATTAAACGGTAAGTCATTACATATATAGGAAGAGATGAGAGGACTGAGTTTATCAGTGTAAGCTTCCCACCCAGTGAGAGCATGGACCCTTTCCAACTTTGTAATCTAAGCTGAAACTTTTCTATTACCATGTTCCAGTCTTCCAAACTGGTTTTCCTCCAATGTATAGGGATACCAAGGTATTTAAGGGGCCAATTAGCAATATTACACCCAAAAAACTTAGCTAGTTCATTAGCTTTCTGATCATTAATGTTAATTGGATATAAATCACTTTTATCGTAGTTAACTTTTACTCCAGATAGAGCCTCAAACCCAACAAATATCCATTTAATGATTTCTACCATTTGAAAGTCAGCTTGGCACAAAATGATGGTGTCATCTGCATAGTGAAGGTTTGTAATTTGTAGACCATCTGTCATATTAGGACCTAGCCCTTTGATTAAATTGTGATTTTTAGCTTTTCTCAGCAACTGGTTGAAAGTGTCAGCTACTAAGTTGAACAGCATGGGGGACAAGGGATCTCCTTGTTTCAAACCCCTCCTAACTTCAAAAAAATCTAGTGTCTGTCCCATTTATGTTTATGCACATATGACCTCCCTGCATCAATTGGTGGATCCAGACTATGAATTTGTTAGGAAACCCCCTTTTAATCAACAGTTCAATAAGAAAGTCCCAATTAACTCTATCGTAGGCATTTTCTAAATCTATTTTGAGAACAATTCCTTCTTTTTTTTCTAATCTTTGTGTCATGAACAATTTCACCAACACAGACTACATTATCTAATATGAACCTGTTTTTCAAGAAGGCTGCTTGAGATTGATCTAACATGTTGTTAATAATGGGTTCAAGTCTATTTGTCAGTACCTTGGTGAAAAGTTTATAAATGCAATTCAGAAGAGCTATAAGTCTATAGTGTTTAATCCCTTATGCATTGGGTATCTTAGAATTAAACAAATCATGGATATATTCAGTTTAGAAATCTCTAGATTGTTATTGTAAAATTCCTCAAAGAGTGAACATACGTCTTGTTTCACTAGTGACCAATATTTTTGATAAAAAGCAAAGGAGATACCATCAGGACCAGGAGCACCATCCCCATTAGATGCAAACAAGACAGACTTGATCTCCTCCTTAGTGAAAGGTTTAGTCAGTTTCCAATTATCTTCACTCTTGAATTTGTCTTGCTCATTCCAGAAATTAGGGTCTAGTTTTATAAATTGGTCACCTGCAGCTCCAAAGATAGAGTGATAATATTCAAAGATGTGTTTTTCAATATATGTGTGATCAGTTAACAAGCCTTCATTGCTTTTTAAAGATAGAATATGTTTTCTTTTCTTGAGTGTGAAGCAATTTTGTGAAAGAATTTGGTATTGTTGTCTCCAGCCAAAAGCCATTCACTTTTGGCTCTGAGATACCAGTACTTTTGCTCTTCTTCATATATTTTGTCCAGTTGGATTTGGAAATCTTGAAATTTATTATATTCATAATCATCCCAATCTCTTTCTTCTTGAACATGTTGTAGCCTATCAAGTATATCTAAATATGTGTGTTTATCCCTCTTAATTTTTCCATAATGATTTTTTGCGCAACCCCTCATTTTTCTTTTCATAGTCTTTATCTTGGCACACCAGTAACTGGCTTTATCTGAGCCTTGTGTATTTTCCTTCCACCATTTATCTATTAGTATATTAAACTCTTCTATCTCAGACCAAGTTTTGTCAAACCTAAAGATATAATATTTATGTTGTTGTTCTTTCTTGATGTATAGTAGCAAAGGGGTGTGATCTAATTTGTATCTGGTAAGGGCTTTTATCATAGCCCCCTTATAGTGATCATCCCAATCTAGAGAACAAAAATATCTATCCAAAAGAGCCAAGCAGGATTTTAATCTCATAATAGACCATGTGTATTTACAACCCAAGATAGGATATTCCATCAACTGCGTGTCAGAGATCCATTTGTTAAAAATAAATGCCCCTGACATGTTAAAAGCTTCACTGTTCTTCTCATGAGGAAATCTAATCATATTAAAGTCCCCTAGCAGTAACCATAGGCATGTCCACACTTTTCTAAGGGATTTAAGTTCTTTCAGGAAATCTTTTTTGAGCTTGTATTTTGTTGGGCCATATATCACACTGATGCCAAATGTGAAATTATTTTGTTGGGCCATATATACTATTATTGATACCTATAAGGGTCCCTCCAGCAGACCCAACTATTGACACACTAAGACATTCAAATTGAGAAGGCAAAAAGGAGTTTATGAATCTACTAGTCATTTTTCTTTTTTTGTCTCTTGGATTCCTACTATTTCCACTTTATTATCTATGATTAATTCTCTAAGGTATTTTCTTTTGGTATATTTATTTAGGCCTCTTATGTTCCAGCATAACACATTCATTTAATATTCAAAATGTGGACCCTATTAATCACCTTATCTAATTGATACCTTTTGGTTTTCTCCTTCTTGTTAAATTTGGTACCATATTGAACTTTAAAGTCAATTTCATCTAGTGCAGATTGAAATTGAGATCTAGAGAGGGATCTCAGGAATTTCACACACTCAATGCAATCTGAGTCTGAATCAGCAAGAGATAGACCAAAACATCTAAAGAGGTCTACCACTTGTTCATCAGTAAGTTCTTGGAAGGGAAAAGAACTGGCTGAAGAATGTGTACCTGAACTTGTCAATTCTGCCATAGATTTATATTTCTGATTGATAGCTTTATCTAACACTGAATTTTCAGGGTTTTTAAGCTTTTTTCTCTAGCTCTGACGAGTGGCTGGTAAGAGCCTGGCTAAAGATTGGACATCTTCTTGAACCCCTCCATTTATGTCAGGATCTTCAACACCTTCATCTAAGTCGGCTGAATCAGTATTCATCATAAGTTTCTCCTTGCCCTTCCCTTTCTTCAGGTTTATCTGATTTGATTCATTAACCTGGTTATGAATAAGCTCACTTTCATTATCATTGTCAAAGGCAGGCTCTAACAGGGTGACTGAATTCTCTCTTTCCTCTAGATGTTTGTTGCTATCAATCACCACCAATGTCTGAGATGAATTCCCCATTTCATACACTACTACTGGGGAATGATTCTCCTTATCTAGTATTTGAAACTCCCCCACATTAATGGTGGTCACATCTGTTTCTGTTTCTTCACATGCCTCTTTAAACTCATCCTCACTGTAACCATCCCCATTTAACAGTAGATCATCTTCCCCCAAACCATCACCCTCATCGGTCTTATCAGTGTTGCTCAGATTGCCAGAGTTACCCCCAGAACCAGTCAAATTAGATTGTTTTGGTACCCATTTTCTCTTCTTAACACCCCCTTATTGAAAGGGTCTAATAGAAGATAAAAAATGAACTTGACTAAATTCCAGCAATACTCGTTGCGATCGTTTCTGAAGATCACTAGTTTAGATCTGGGGACATCCTCGATTCTGCAAACACCCACTCGAATCTTGACTTCCTTCAGATTTGCACGATCTAAAGTAGCAAGATCTATCTCCAAGATCACCCCGAAGTCTTCAATGAGTTTCTCAAATTCACCTTTACTCCAAAGCTTTCGAGGAAAATCGACCACTGTGATCTATAAGCTTTTCATACGGCCTCCATTTTCGTATGAAGGAACCCAAGGATATGTTCGAAGGTGAGCGAAGTCTATACGAGCTCCTTCTTGTCTAATTACTCGGTTTATCCACTACTCGGGACCCTCAATTAGGAGACGATAGTCAGTGATTTCAGTAATTCGCCATGGGAATGAGGGAGCTAACCTTTTCAGAACTCTTTTTACCCGCTCCTTTGGGAAGTCTTGATTTGTTTGCATTACCACACATTTTTTAAAATCTTCTTCTATTTTCTGAGAATCAGCAGAATTCTCAAACAGGATTGGTTTGTTGTCCCTCATTTTTACTGTCGAGTTCAGATCCAGCTTCAGATCTGAATCCTGTTGTGGCGAAGATGAAATAAGATGGCGACCTTGCTTCCTCTTAGCACACTGCCATGATTTGTGACCTATCTCTTTGCACTCGAAGCACACGATCGAATTTCTGCAATCTCGAGCGTAATGACCCGTTTCACTACATCGATAACATTTGTCCTTTCTGTTTTTGTCTGTTATGATTCTGTTAGATAGTCGGTTAGATCGCTCAGCTTTGTTAACTGGTTGTGGAGCACTAGCACCTTCTCTCTACCTCGTGGGCCCACTTAGCAGCACCTGTTTGTACGAGCTCTGCTTTGGTGCCTCAAGAAGGGATTGTAAAGCCCCAATAACGAGTTGAATCTGCATTGGATCAATTCCACGAGGGAGAGAGAAACCTTGATCCGCTAAATTCGTCATTGGAGACCTTTTCGAGGCCTTTGTTGCAGGCCCAAAATTGCTTAGGGAATCGCTTGGAAATCGCCTTTTATTTTCCTCTCTTTCTTTTTATCTCTTTCTGTCCGGTAACTATCTTTTATCTCTATAACAATGTCATTAGTATCTTACGATACGCGATGTGTATCCTACGGTTCGATACGAGTCAAAGGACGAGAGATACGCATCTTACAGTTCGATGCGAGTAGTGAAATTCAAGGGTGAGTTGCCATTTCCCAAGATAAATATCTTAATATGCATGGAATTTCCATCGATATCAATTAACATTTATCAATATATTTAAAATTACTATGGTTTCTTTAGTGATTTAGACTTTTTTTTGTTAGATACTAATTACTATAATCCTTTTGTTATTTTAAAAATAGCTTAGTGTATCTTAACGACACGATACGATACACGATACACGATATGATACAAAATCCACCGATACATGATACATTTTACGATTCAACTATAACTAGAAACTGGCGTTTTGATGGCAACGAGGGTAAACAACAACAACAACACTAACACCAACAAAGCCTTTAGTCCCAAACAAGTTGAGATAGGCTAGAAATAAACTTAATCTAAATAATGAAAAATCTAAATAACGGAAGATTAATATAAATAATAGTAATATAACAAATCTATTTGATTTCATCTCCATGAGAATGGCTAGGATTTTACATTGGCTCGCCAAGACTATCACAACCCTCCCCTGAAGGACCGACTATATTGTAAAAACAACATAGGCGGAGTTGGCAACGAGCGTATTTTTTCTAAGTTTTAAATTTCATATTCCAATTTAGTTAAGAGTTATGACAAGCCTAATGAAATTTGATTAACCATTGCCCTAATCATGGTAATTCTAGACAGTGTCATTAGAAGGATAACGTTCAAAGACAACGATGTACTCACTTGAGAACTTGTTTGATCTTAGAGGGAAAGACCTTTGTGAGCTCAACCCCCCCACTCTACGACTCTTCTTGCTTTTCTCTTGAGCTCATTTTTGCTCCTCCTCTCTAAATGAGAGGCAGCAGATCGTTCCTCTTTCCATTCGATTTGATCTCTGTCGAGCGGGGAGGCGACTGGTCGAAGGGCACGCGATTGGAATAGACTGCGAGAGGATGTTCGAGAGGAAGGAAAGAGGAAATGCCAAGTTTGAAGGGGGAGAAGGAATGTTGAGAGAAGTAGTGCCGGAGTGGCGAGGTGAACGATGTATGTGCCATGGATTTTGGGAGGGAAGTTTGGTGAAAAGCTGAGGAGAAATTAAAGTAATATAGATTTTTGTGTTGGCTTTTTGTTTAGCCAACTTGTTTATTGTTGTTACTAAGAATTGTATGTAGGAGTAATTACCATATCCCGAGACTGCAGATTCCAGAATTTAGCCAAAACCTCTTCAGATCAACCCATTACGGTGGTAACCAGTACCCATTACGGTCGTAATGACCCTATCCCGAGACACAGAATCCCAGTACTTAGCCACCACAAGAGCTAATTACATCCCTTACGACTGTAATAAGTTTTCATTACGACCGTAATGGTGTTTTCCCGATAGACCATATTTCAGGACTTAGCCAGTTTCAGACTCATAAAACTTGATTACGGCTGTAACCAAAACCCATTACGACCGTAACCAGTACATGACTTAGCCAATTTCAGACTCAGAAGAGCTCATTACGGCCGTAACCAAAACCGACAATTCCCGGAATAGATCCCACGACCATAGTCTTGCCACGGTCTGCCGTTTTGGCACTCATTACGACTGTAGTGAGTGTCCATTACGGCCGTAACTAAAGTCGGCAGAGCAGTTCAGTTTTATTTTGGGAAGTTTATTAGAGGTTATTTAGGGATTCGTGTATTCTTGTATAAATAGGGGGGTTCAGATCTGGTTAGGACATGCTTTGAAAAGATAGTTTTCCATTACACTTTTGGGAGAAAGAGAGAGATTTTGGGGAAGAAAGAGAAGAAGAAGAAGAAGGAAGAAGAAGAGGAAGCCATTAGAGACTACATCATCCACTTTGGTTTATTCTTCCAATCCTTCTCTTGTTTTCTTTTACTTGCTTAGTTGTATTTTCATGGCCATCAAGGGCTAATTCTCAATTAGGTTTTTAGGGAGACTTGAAACTTGGCTTGTATCTTACTTGGTATTATGATATGATGATCGTTTTTGTTATTATGGCTTGTGCTTGTTTTTATTGCTTATTGTGATCTTGGTCAAATTGCATACTTAGGATTTAATGGTTGTAATTGAGAAATTAAATTGTTAGATCCAAACCACAAGTAACAAGGTAGATGGTAATCTAAGTACCGAAACGTGACGATTGTCATCTATAGGCCAACTTAATTGAATTGAATAATTGTACCAAGTACCGAGAGGTGAATTGCAATTGTTTAAGTAGATTAAGGCAATTAGGACTTAATGAGTTTAGACTAGGATGACCAAGTACCGAGAGGTGAAATTGTTCTAGTTTAGATATAGTATTAACATAGAAATATCCCTTAGTACCAAATTTGTTAATTGCGCCTCCATAATACAAAAACAAACCTTTAATTGACCAAGTAGATATAAACAAGTGGATAGAAACCCTAGAAACCTAAGCCTCTCATCTTAATTCTTCAAGTAATTAATTGATTTACTTAATCTCAAAATTGCATAACACCAAACACCAAACTTCTACTTTACAACAAAACTCCACATCTTGCTTTTAATTTCTTAGTTAGATTAGAATTATTAGAATTTGATAACTAAATCCGACTTGTCCCTGTGAATTCGATCCCAAAGTACTACAATAGACGGTTGTATACTTGCAACCTCTATCTAGCAACTAGGGTTAGTAAAACTCACATCATGCATCGGATGATACTTTTTTGCAAAGCATGAGCATACCAATGTATCAGAAGTTTGAAAAATATTAGGGGGAAATTAGGGTGCTGATGTCAATTGCATCAATTTTAGATCCACGATTCAAGTTGGTTTCACTTTACTGGACCTTTGAAAGATTGTATCCAATGTGTGAACTTCATGGTAGGGTTGATGAGGTGACTGAAAAGTTAAAGTCTCTTTATGAAAAATATTCTAGGGCATTTGTGGCTGCTAGAATTGCCACAAGCAGCTCAAGCAGTGCAGCATCAGTTGTTTCCCTAACAGATCATGTTCGAAAAGATGATTTTTATGCTTATCTCAAAACTAGACTTGTTGAAGAAACAAAAAAATCTAAACTCGATGTGTATTTGAAAGAATCTAATTATGTAATAGAAGAGAACAGTCAATTCGATGTGTTGAAGTGGTGGAGTCTAAACTGTAGCAAGTTTCTTGTTTTAAGCAAGTTGGCTCGTGACATATTTTGCATTCCAATCACAACCGTTGCTTAGGAATCGACATTTAGTGCCGGAGGTCGTGTTTTAGATGACTATAGAAGCTTACTTTCAAAAGATATGGTTGAACTCCTTGTTTGCGGAGGTGAATGGATCAAGGCGGCCTCAAAAGCAACCATAAAAACATTAGTAGTAAGTAATAATATTATATTATCATACTTTTCATACATATCTACAATAAATTGATTACTAACGCTTATATTTTTTATTTGTAGGAATCTGCAAATGAAGAAGAAGATTTGGAAATCAAACTTTCAATTAGAAATCTAATAAATAGTTAAGGCCAGTTAGATTATATTTGATGAGTTTATGATCAGTATAGTACTCCAGTTGGGTTGCCAAAGATAATATAATGAGCGAGTTGGAAGTCCCTATCAGTTAAACTTCAATTTGCAGGTATCAAATTGCCAAGAGTCTTGATATGGTTACTATAAGAGAAACAGATAAATAGAAATTATGGTGAAGCTTTTTTTTTCAATGTTGCAGCTTGCATGCATTTATGGTGAAGCTGTTACGGTGAAGCTCTTTTTTAGTGTGGCATCATACCTACAGGCTATTAGGGTGAAGCTGCAGGTATCAAATTTCCTAAGCTTTTTTTTTCAATGCTTCTAATATATTTTTTTGTACAATTCAGATGGTCTGTTATGGTAAAGCTTTTTTTAGTGTGGTTGTTTTGTTATGGAGACCTACAAGGCTGGCTGTTGGATTGTTGGGCTGCTAGCATTTAGAACTATAGAAGCTGCTGTCAATGTCAAATTATTACTGTTTTTGGACTGCTGGCATTTAGTACTATAAAAGCTGTTGTTAGTGTCAAATTATTACTGTTAGTGTGGTTGTTTCATGTAAAATTATTACTCTTTTTGTTAGGCTAGCTTGTCACTACTAGCTGCCCTTATTATTTGATCTAGTTGCTGCTTGGCTGAACTGTTAGTGTGGTTGTTTTATGTGTGAAATTATTTGAAGATTATATGATATTCTATTAACTTTATTATGTCATTTGTTGTTTTAAATTTTTGTTTAAATGTCAATTTTATTGTTTGAGCTTTTTTATGTATTTCTTAATGTTTTTAGTGTGAATGATTGAATGTACCTGTTTAAGAATTGAGCTATTTAAGTTACTGTAAGAGTTATTTAATTATAAAAGATACATGTAAACTGAGCTAATTTGTGAGTTTTGAGTCAACTCGAGTAAAAATCGAGTTGAGTACGAGTTGAGAATATAACTTGGATTTGATGTGTAAATTCGAGTCAACTCGGCTCGTATTATTCCGTGTTGATACTGCTCGCTCGAACTAGACTCGATGAACAAGCCTAATTGACAATAGAAATTGTATCGCGGTCGTACGTTGTTTTTGGTTTTTTTTTTAAAGAAAAATTTTTGTATTAAAAAAATAAACAATGTAATTATACTAACTTCAATCTTTTTTTAAATAATATTACTGAAATTAGAGTTATATAATAATAAATATCACACATATTTTTTAAGTTTTTTAAAGCATGATGATTTATATGAAATGATGAAGGTGTATGAGCATAAATGACGTGAACTTAATGTTATTAATGATTTATACTAAAATTAATGATGTGAAATTAATAACGTGAAATAATGATGTGTCTCATTAATGACGTGTCGCGTGTCCGATAACCTGGACACACAATGCAAATTGAATAACAAAAATAACGTGTCGACCTGTTCGAAAAATTGAACATACCGACACTAAGCTAGTTTTATATATAATATTAATATTGATACTTGAATCATTTAATTGTGCAATTTACTTCTACTGTATTTGATCCTTTATGAGTATTTTTATGAACTAAAATTTTCATCAAAAATATTACCATAATTAATTACAATCATTGATTGTGCACAACGCGTACCGTAATTCATGTTTAGTCACAACAAAACATTCATGTCGCAATAAATTTTATCCAAAATAATGTTATGTTGTAAAAAATCGACTCTTAGTCTAGCTGCTAAAAGTAATTCATTCGTATAAAAATCGCGAATTTAATATTCGATTGAAGTTTTAAAATATTAAAATTGAGTGGTTTTATTTTCATTTTTATCTAAAACCAAATAATGTCATTTGTTATACCACGTCAGATAATAACATCAAATACGGGCCTCAGTTCTGTCTTGTTCTGATGGGTGAAGGCCGACTCGAATTTCTCTGCGGATTAGTCCCAATTAACTCGTTCTATCAATTAACCGATCAATAATAAGTCTGTTAATTTGAAGATTATTTCTTTTGATTTATTTATTACATGTAAGCTTGCCACATCCCCAAATTTACAAATAAATTTGAGAAAAAACTATCCTGAAAATACCCCCACTAGTTAGAGCATGAAGAATTTAGTTATGTACCAGTCTTGATTTTATATTACTGTCACCGGCCGTCTTAACACAAATATTCTTCTAGTACCATTAGGTGCCAATGTGCCATATGTCCCCAGAAGGCCAGAACCTTTTTAGATTTAAAGAAAAGTAATATTTCTTTCTACCTACGGGTTTCTCATAAAAAAAGGTAATATTTCTTTCTCAGCTTTTGCACCATCATCTTTTTTCAGTTCTCACCTCTTTTGACTTTCTTTACATGACATTTGTTCCGTTTATTTGTACTCATATGTACGTTATTTCATTCTTTCTTTCTTTTTTCGCTCTCTCCTGACAGCCTTGCCTTAGCAGCTTTCAGAAAACAATACTTACAAAAAAATTGTTAAATACTGTGGAGACCAACGGTTATTGAAAAACAAGATTGCTCTACTTTTCAGGATTTTTTTTCTAAAAATCTTAAGGCCAACAGTTATTTAAAATA
Organism: Eleocharis quinqueflora; assembly: GCA_964058865.1. Classification (NCBI taxonomy): domain Eukaryota; kingdom Viridiplantae; phylum Streptophyta; class Magnoliopsida; order Poales; family Cyperaceae; genus Eleocharis; species Eleocharis quinqueflora. The sequence continues at coordinate 13,671 of CAXKVX010001694.1, read as the reverse complement.
GTTGTCGTAACTTCACCTACAACAACTATTATTTTAAATAAGTGTTTTATCTCAACTCTGATATAAAAGGCTTCGCGTCTCTTTTTCTCTCTCACTTACTCTCTCTCTCCTCTCCTGACCGCTTTCACAACTACTCTTTTCATTCCCTCTCTTCCCATCACTTGGTTGCCTCCACATATCTATGCTGATCTTTATCACGCACACACACAAACTGACCACTCGCTCTTCTTCCTCGTCTGATCGCTCCACAGATTTTGTGTTTTCTCCTCTTGTCGACGCCTTCAAACTGCTACGGCCGCTCCTCCCCCTTCTTCTTTTTAACGTAATTTTTTTTATTTTTATAGCGAAATAATTGTGATGTTGGCTATTTTTATTTTAGGTTAAGAATAATTGTGATGTTGTTTGCTTGTGTATAGGCAATTGCTTATTTTCTTTGAGGTTGACTACAACAGAGAATAATAGAGATATATGGGTATGGATATATAAATAACATTGGTGCAGCAATACCTAGGATACAAGTATTAGTGCAGTATTATAGAGGGTATAAGAAAAAAAGATGAAGATTGTGATATAGGCGACTTGTTGCTGCGTTTGTTTAGCTGTTAAAAAACTTATATAACTTGCTTCTTTTATAAAAATGAAGTGGCGGGATTGATCCCTACTTATTTCAAAAAAGATACTTATAGTTGAGTGTTAATTTTTGGTATATTGAGTTGTAGGTGAAGAAGAGATAATTTTTGTGTTTCTCCATGGCTAATGCTCTCAATCAGGACATGAAAATGATCGACTCCACAAGATAATCCATGTCCTCCAGTATTATAGAGGGTATAAGAAAAAAAGATGAAGATTGTGATATAGGCGACTTGTTGCTGCGTTTGTTTAGCTGTTAAAAAACTTATATAACTTGCTTCTTTTATAAAAATGAAGTGGCGGGATTGATCCCTACTTATTTCAAAAAAGATACTTATAGTTGAGTGTTAATTTTTGGTATATTGAGTTGTAGGTGAAGAAGAGATAATTTTTGTGTTTCTCCATGGCTAATGCTCTCAACCAGGACATGAAAATGATCGACTCCACAAGATAATCCATGTCCTCCAGCAATTTCGTATTTTCTCCTCACACCGCTTCATTCGATAAACTCAAAACCCTAACTTGAAGGAAGTTGTCGTGTTAAGTGATGCTTGAATGTAGAAGTTGTCATGTTAATCTGTTGCCTTTACATTTAATCTTTAAGAATGAGTTACACATGCAAGTAATTAGGTTGGTAGTCTCAAATGTAGGTAAATGTCAGTAGAAATGTTTGTATTTCTATGTATTTTGTAGTTTATGGACTCTTTAAAGTACATAAAAAACATACATGTCACTCGTGTTTCACCTCTAGCTAATAAAAAAATGAGTGCAAATAAAACCAACTCTACAGAGAATGCGGTTTGTTTAGAAAGCTTCATAAACTCTAGTTCTCCAATTGTATGTAATTATATATTTTGTTACTTGTTTTTTGTTTCTATTTAGTTTTCAAGCATAATCCCGCCAAATAGTTATATGGAGTTACCCCTATGACTATGTCAACTCATTCATAAAATTTAAATGCGAGAGGGATTGTAAGAAGTATAGCAAATAAGAGAAACATTTCTCAATTGGAGAAGGCACAAGTTTCTTGGTAAAACTCTTTTATGGGATTCTGATTTTTTTATCGTTGTAAAATCTTTTGTTTGTATTTTTGTAGGTAGCATCTTGCAAGAGCTATTTGGTAGCATATTACTTAGGGTTTCAAAGAATGAACATCTTAATACATGCATTTGATGTCTTAGCTAACAACGTACGACGAGTCAAATAAGATCAGATCTTCTGTTAGATTTTTGAGCAAGAAATCGAACCCCCTTACTTGAAAGACTTGATGCATTGAATGTCTTGGATGGATGACCATGGATGCACATTGTATCTTTGCATCAAAGGCATCGTACAACTTGGTGCGTGATGTGAGTCATCTCAGGTGTATGATATCCTCAATGGTCTTGAATGCAAAAATAACTAATGCATCCAAGGTTATTCCATCCAAGACATTCAATGTATCAAGTTCCACCGATAATTCAATTTCTTAGTAAAAACTAACAAGAGGTCTTTCATTTGTATCGTTGTAAATCTTTTTTTTCTAAAATAACCAATGCATGTATTTGGTCTAATTTATTGTTTGAAATCCAGAAAAATATGTTATTTAATTCACTTTCATATTGCTCGAGAGAGGGATAAACATGAATGCTTCTTCTTTGATAGAATAAATGACAATAAATTTGCTATCTATTTTGTCTCGTTATATCTCTTCTAATTTTTTTTTTTCTAGTTAGATGCTATCTCTGATCAATCAACCTACTGGAATGAAGTATTTGTCTTGGTCCTTAGTTCAAATCACGTGATTAAGGCACGCTCGAATCTTTTCATCGATCAAGCATGCATAGTACCTCATATGACAGTATGGGCAGTAAGAGCACATACTCTTCTTTATTATTTTATATTATGTCTGCCAATTTCTTTTGCGTTGTTTCATTTTCAAGTTAACCTTTCACGCCTTTCTCCATACACATATTCATAAGTCCCTCTCATGATTTTAACCCTTTTCTGGAGTCCTGGACCCCTCTACTTTGCATGCATGCATGACTTTATAAGCCCATGCTTGCAATCTTTCTATCTGTACTAGTATTATTAGTTCATTTGTAAGAGAGGCCAGCGGAGGTTGAGAGCACTAGCTAGCGTGCATTAATTCAACTATGGAGGGGGCAATTGCATTGCTTCTCATGCTCCTTGGATTGCAAATTTCATTTCATGGAACAGCTGGTTTGCTATTTTTGTGTTTTCTTTCTTTGTGTTTGATATTTGATGCATAGGAATTATAATTGTTTCATTAACTTGAGTACATGCTGAAAGCAGACGGGCTCCGTTATGATTACTCGGCTTCTACTGAGGTACGAACATCCTCTAGCAACACATATATGTTTTGTATGGAAGAGAGAAATGATCTATACTCAAAACAGGAGATTCACAAGTTAACATTAGATGTTTTATAGTTTAACAAAACGCCTTTTCTTTCTAAGTATATCAAACACTTTTACTATTTATAATTAATTAATTGGTGTATATTTGTATATGATCTAACAGTATCTTTACATAGTATGACATAAATTTTCTTTTCAATTAGAAACAATGCTGATATTTATCAAGTGTGTTTTTCAGTTTTTGTTTACAAATAATAAATGTCAAATTAGAACATAGCAAGTCGCATTCAGAACCGGCTCTTTACCAAGGAGGAATAATATACAATTTTGTTTACAAATTTGTATATGATCTAACAGTAACTTTTACTATTCAGTTTATTAACCCGTGTAACTTTGTTCTACCAGTGCAAGTCGCATTCAGAACCGGCTCTTTATCAAGGAGGAATACTGACACAAAGCATGGATCCTATTCGCCTGAGGTGCTAAAAACTTGTAGAACTGAGAATGGATCCTATTCGCCTGGATTTCTATTAAATAACCTAACGGCGGGTACCATATATAGCTTCTCTTGTAAGTACACATTCTGATCTTGTAGTGATTTTTGTCATTTCTAGTAACGACTACCGAGACCTGTTGAGAGAGAGAGAGAGACTAAAGTTCCGCAAACTCCACGTGGCAAGACAATTTCTGAAAGCCCAAATAATGTTACTTTCATCATGGAATTATAGATAAATATTTCGTTGTTCCATAATAAAATACTCTAACCAAACTATCATATCTGACCAGTGTTGTCCTGTAATTTATTTTTGGCACAACTTATATACCAAGAATTAAGGTCCTAATATATAAAAAATGATGAAGTTACACTACTAGAAAATGTTCTGTCTGCGTGGGTAGAAAATATGTCACCTGCATCGATATTTTGATGCAACTGATTGTATGCATGGGTCACCCATGCAGATGAGCCCATGTAATAGTGCTTGATGCTAATAGCACATTGTTGCATGGGGCCTATGCAAAGTTTTGCTCAACATAGGTGCGCAAACCCATTTGCATGGACTTATAATTTGAGCGGCCTATGCAAAATTTGTATAAAACTTTGATGGATTGTGATACGTGGCAACACATGATTGCATATTGACTTGTGACATGACAAATTTTGATTGGATGCTTTTAAAAACTGATTTTATTTATTTCTTGATTGAACTTTCCAATTCAGTCCTTCATAATTTTATATTCTCAACTTTTTGCTCTAGCTCTTCATAATTTTATATTCTCAACTTTTCGCTTCAGCTCTTGACCTATGCATAATCTTTATTCATTACACAAATGTTACACATAATAATTTACTAATAGTTCAACGAATAAAAAAGACGACGAATCCGCTTAAATCATCATATACTATCTTAATTTATGAAGAAAAACAACATATACAGTAACATAATGTGCCACTGAACCAATTATTTGATAAGATCAAATAATACAATAACATACACTTTATACATATTAAAAGTTAAAAAAATCACAAATCAACATAATTATGTTTCCATATTACTATCAGCTTATTCTAACAATAATTAGAGGATAAAATTAAAATCTAGTACATCAGCAAAACCACAAAGTCATGAATGTATCCTTTCTCACTGATGACCCTTGACTTTGTCATCTTGTGCACTTTCAGTCGATATTGCCTAAGAACTTACATCAAAGTTTAAGTTTATTATAAAACCAGCAATAAAAAATCAGTACAACCAGCAGGGCCTGAGAGCTTACATTGATACAGTACAGCGACAAGCCAAGGGTAACGATTGAGGAGTTATTTAATGCTCCAGTCAACAATCACAAATGTCAAGTGTATTGGACCGATTCTATGTTGCTTCAATTTAGCCGCCTGGTATATGACTTGGTTTGGTTGCATGTTGAGGGGCTGAGGGCGCAGCTTAAGCTCTAGTAAAGAAAAAAGAGCCAATTTCATATATAGTGTCAATAATCTTTGAACAATTGTGAGAACGAGAAGAGCAATCATTTAGAAATCAGAATAAAGTGTTGTAAGTCAAAAGAAACCAAAAACTATAAATTTAAGTGTACTAGTAGAGAGAAACGTCGGTCTGGCGGAGCAGACAGAGAGATCGAAACTCAAAGCTTCTGCAATGGCGCTGGTCACAAGGTGGCGCTGGTCTCAACCGCTTCTGCAATGGCGACTTGAAGCTCTTGTGTTTGAACCCCAGCAAGCTACAAGAAAGACGCCATGGAGAAAGACAAGCAATTTGATCTAATTCCAAAGCTGGTTTGGTAATATCAGAGAAAGAAAGAAAAAGATAGAAAGATAGAAGATGGAAGAGTGCGGCTAGGGTTTCACAGGACATCAGATAGTAAAAATAATCTGCATGGGTAAATATGTCTAGTTTGCATGGGTATTCATGTTAACTGCGTGTGTATAATTAGCATGAGCCGAAATATCTTTAGCCCATGTTGATCGGTTTGCGCACCCATGCAGATTATTTTTTCTGCATCGACCAAAGTTAAGGATGTAATTTAATTTACATTACTCATGCTATTATAGCATTTTCTAGTAGTGTTATCTGATGGGTGCGATCATACAACAGCACCACCGTGTCAAAACAATAATGACAGCAGATGTCAAGTCCATAGATTATGCCAGATAAAAAAGACAGACTGCGGAAAAGCTCGTCGTCTTATAATAGGACCTGTGGTGATCACTGATCAAGTTACATTGATTCTGATAAACAATGTTTTGAAGCAATTATACCAAGAATTTTTTAAAGAAGAATTGAAGAATGAAATACCCATAAAGACGTTACAGTGTTGAAATTAATATTTGCATGTTTTCTATGTTAATTAATTGGTTAAGAGTTCAAGGGTCATGTTGGGATGTGCAATACATGCACATGATAGTTGTTATCTTCTAGGTTAATTAATAAGTAGTATTTTTAGGAGATGTCATAGAAACGTGTGTTATGGTTAATGTCATTTATATCATATGATATCTAAGAGGCACCATATAGCCTATAAATATAGAGGTTGTCATTTGTAATGTAAGTGAGCAAAGAAACAAAGTTGTATTGTGTTGTTGTCATATGAAAGATATATTTTCTGCTCCTTCCTCTTTCTTTCTCTTCCACTAAAATATTGTAACAAAGGTCATAGGCCAACATAAGTGGTATCAGAGCTTAGTCGATTAAGTGGGACCGATCATGGCGAAGAAAAAGAAGAAGAAAAAAAGAGAGAAGATGAGAAAAAAAAAGAAAAAAAATGGTGAGTATCGGTATTTATTTTGAAAAGAAGTTAAGTGTTATGTGTTTTTAGTTTGGTTTAGTATATGAGTTATTTGAGTTGTTAAAAAAATGAGTGAAAAAAATGAATCTCCTATTTTGATTTTTTAGGAGAAAAGAAAGTATGGGATTAATGAAAAAATATAGTGGGTTGAGTTTTGTTAAAAAAAAGAGAGAAGAGGAAAAGAAAGAAAAAAACATTTTGTGTTTTTTTTTTGGAAAAATAGTTTTTGGAGATGTTGTGAAAAAAGGAGAGTTGTTTCTTAATGATTACTTCTAGAAAATGTTGGATGTATTTTTTGAGTGATGTGATATCAAAAGAGGAGAAATAAAAATTACAATGATGAGAGAAATATATCAAGCAGCGGGTGTTACAAAAGTGTGGTGAAATATCTCCACATGATCTTCGAAGAATGTATCGGTAAGTGAAACCGATGTGAGTAATGACTCACAAAAGAAAAGTATGTGACACGAGAGATGGTTGCTGGATAAAAGGCCAGTGACACGAGTGTCGAAGGGAAAAGACAGTAACACGAGAGATGGTTGCTGGAGAAAAAAAGATGAAGATCATGAGAAGATGTAGTGAGGAGCCACATGAATTGACGCGGTGAGGAATCGCGATGTGGGTTTGAAACTCACAATATATGACCTGAAAAGTCAGGCAATTGAAGAAGGAGATGAAACCACAATTTATTTTGTGAGCAAGCAAGAAATAAGTGTAGAAGTATGTTCAAAATTTTCTCTCTAAGTTTAAAATAGAGAATTGTAATCCGGTGATGACGCCATTGTTGGTGAATGAGAAGTTGGTAAAAGAAGATGGTAGTGGTGATGCCGATGCGGCGCAATATAGAAGTTTGGTTGGAAGTTTGTTATATCTTACCACTACGAGACCCGATATTATGTATGCTACGGGATTATTGTCTCGGTTTATGCATCAACCGAGCAAAACACATTTTGGAGTTGCAAAGAGAGTGTTGCGGTACATACAAGGTACCAAAGAATATGGTCTAATGTTTGAAGGAAACGAAAGAGAAGATGTTGAGTTGTTTGGATTTTGTGATAGTGATTGGGCTGTAAGTATGGATGACATGAAAAGTACATCCGGGTATTGCTTTACACTCGAATCGGGTATTTTTTCATGGGCGTCAAAGAAGCAAGAGAGAGTGGCACATTCATCTGCAGAAGCCGAATACGTGTCGGCAAGTGAAGCAACTAAACAAGTGGTTTGGTTGAGAAATATTTTATGTGACATGGGGGAGAAACAAGACATGACCACAGTTCTCTTTTGTGACAACAAGTCGGCAATTGCAATGTCGAAGAATTCGATGTTTCATAGCCGAACCAAGCATATCAAGCTCAAGCATCATTATATTAAAGAAGCTGTTGAGGATGAAGAGGTTATGATCAAGCATGTGAAGACCGGAGATCAATTGACGGATATTTTCACCAAGGCACTTCCGTGTGACAAATTTGTGTACCTTAGAGAATTATTGGGGATGATAGATACAAATATTAAGGGGGAGTGTTGAAATTAATATTTGCATGTTTTCTATGTTAATTAATTGGTTAAGAGTTCAAAGGTCATGTTGGGATGTGCAATACATGCACATGATAGTTGTTGTCTTCTAGGTTAATTAATAAGTAGTATTTCTAGGAGATGCCATAGAAACTTGTGTTATGATTAATGACATTTATATCATATGATATCTAAGAGGCACCATATAGCCTATAAATATAGAGGTTGTCATTTGTAATATAAGTGAGCAAAGAAACAAAGTTGTATTGTGTTGTTGTCATATGAAAGATATATTTTCTGCTCCTTCCTCTTTCTTTCTCTTCCACTAAAATATTGTAGCAAAGGTCATAGGTCAACATACAGACCAGCAAAAAATGAATACAATCTGTTCTAACTTCTAACAAAAATGAAAGACATCTTTTTCTCTGATCAATTTCATAGTACCTTTCCAGGTTGGGTGCAGATAAAGGGAAGAGATTCAGCTCTTATTAGAGCAAGGATAAACACAGCTAGTGGGTCAACTTGCGTTGGAACAACACTGTCAAGAAGCCGCTGCTGGTCGTTCCTGAAGGGTGGCTTTGTACTTGATTCACCATCCATATCATCTCTTCTCTATTTCAAGGTCAATTACTCATGTATTTTAGCATGATTGCTAGTGTTGTCTGTCGTACATGTAAATTTTGATTTGAGCCATTCTGATCCACATTTGATGCATGCATTATGCAATTTAACGTTTTTTCATACCAACCCAGTTCATTTGTTTAACTTGAACTACTTGATTACAGTACCACCACTATGTACATGACCTCCTTTTCAAATATTTTATACTGACAAATATTTATTTTCCTTGTAGGCTAGTGACCAAAACGATACTGTGATCTTAGTAAAAAGTGCCTCCTTGCAGCCATTTTCACCTGAGCAATGGAATCATCACAGGGATGATAGTATCCAAATGGTAGTTCATCTCTTGTTCTTCAATTACGTACCAATTGTAGCATCTGACTTTTAATGATACACGATTGATTCTGTGTTCAGAGAAGAAAACGTTTCATTACTGTGCATGTTTCTGACGCTCAAGGAAACCGTGTCAAAGGTGCAAATGTGAATGCACAACAGTTTTCAAAAGACTTTCCTTTTGGCTCTTCCATATCTAGCGTCATCATCGGAAACAAGCCATATCAGGTTTTTCATATACTCCTAATATTCTTACTAAATTTAAGTTAGATTTAAGCTAATTAACTGGCTATTAGTGTTATTTAATATTAACTACTAAACTGAACTCTATAATGCTGGTAGCTTCAGAACACTAAATAATGTTGGAATTGCTAAAAAATACTGATTATTCTAATATATTGCAGGAATGGTTTGCTGAGCATTTTAATGCAGCAGTATTTGAAAACGAGCTCAAGTGGTATGCTACAGAGCCCCAGCAAGGCAAGCTAAATTACACGATGGCTGATAAAATGCTCGATTTTGTTTGAGCACACCAGATAATGGTTCGAGGCCATAATATTTTCTGGGAAGATCCTAAATATACACCAGCTTGGGTGCAAAACCTCACTGGTGATGCTCTGAGAGCAGCTGTGAGTTCACGAATCAGGAGCCTATTGAGAAGGTATAAATTATAATCTTGAACAGATAATGATAAAGCACTTGCTTGGGGTTGTTTATTCTGGATTCAGAATGTATTGAATTGCAGCATGGAGTGGTCATGAGGCCTGTTAGTTCTGGTACTTAAGGTATGGATGATACAGAGAGATTACCAGATTGGATGACAGTTGCCTCTCTTACATAATTTTTTATTTATTGAACTTAATTTGGATAACCATTGCACTCCATCACTACATTTCCAGCCTTCTATTTAACTTTTTTTTTATGTCTGTTAGTTCATTTTGCAATGTAATCACTTCCAATTATTAATTATCAACTTGTATATATCTCAAGGAAGTAGCATAAAAGTGCTCTAGTAATTAAGTTCATAACCAAGTTCTCAAAAACAAAGAATAATGATAATAATTAAGTTCTTCAATCACAATTCCATGTTCAAATTTCACGCTAGTATGGTACTAATTGAAGGTGTCCATTTTTTTTTACTTTCAGAAAGGCTGAGTGAAATTTCAATAGGGTATTGGAATTTAGCTAACTAGCCAAGAACCGGTAGCCTTGTTAGAGTACTTCTGACCTTTTAATATGGAAAACACCAGCATTATACAATGACTTCCATGCATGCTTTTTGTTTTTAACACTTATATGGGTTCAATTCAGATATAAAGGAGATTTTGTGCATTGGGATGTAAGCAACGAGATGCTCCACTTTAATTTCTATGAGGAACGGCTCGGACCTAATGCTACTCTTGGCTTCTTTCAAACTGTAAAACAAGCAGACCCACTGACCACTTTGTTCATGAACGATTTCAATGTGGTGGAGACTTGTGAAGATGACAATGCAAGTGTCGATAACTATGTTGTGAGATTAAAGCAGCTTATGCAAGGTGGCGAAGGCATGCTCCATGGCATTGGATTGGAGGGGCATTTTGGGAAACCAAATATTCCCCTTATGAGAGCAGTGCTCGATAAGCTGGCAACTCTCAGGCTGCCAATTTGGTTGACTGAGATTGACATCTGCAAAACTTTGGGTTTGCAAAACCAGGTTAATTATTGTAATTTCTGATTTTTATACTTCAATGTCAGACAACAAGGTCCCATGCAGTTATAGTTCATTCATCTTTGTACTGGTACAAAGATGGTCAGACCCAGTACTATTTGCAACCATCTGAGATTTGGATTTTTTTTCCTTACAATAACTTAAACCTTCAATCTTTGCCCTGTTTTTCCTTATTATATTAATTACTCTGTGCAAACATAGGATCCTGATTTTAACATATTTTTCTTGTTTTTTTTTTAAATTTCATATAGGCAGCATACCTGGAAGAAGTGCTGAGAGAAGGTTTCTCTCACCCATCAATGCATGGTATAATGCTATGGACAGCTCTAGACCCAGGCGGATCGTGCTATCAAATGTGTCTCACAGACAAATTTTCGCAACCTCCTGGCTGGAGATGTGGTGGATAAGCTCTTAAAAGAATGGCAATCAAGAGATATAAAAGGAAACACTAATGTACATGGGTCATATAGTTTCAGTGCGTTTCTTGGAGAGTATCAGGTTGCAGTTAGTTCTGGTAATGCAACAAAAAGTGTGACTTTTAATTTGGATGGTAGCCAGGAGACTAAACATATCAATATTCAGCTATAATGCTATTAGGTGATATGCACGAGCTGGAGTTTAAATTGATAAAACATTCCTGTAGTGACATCCACTCTAACATAAAAAACCTTTTTGTATCCCATTTCTATGTAAGAAATTTCAATAGGAAACATTATGTATTTCAGAGTATTGCAAGTTTGAAACTGCGCTCATTCAAGTTCCCAAGGTCATATTATCCGGGATTTGCATTTATTTGGACTTTTTTGTCACGTAAACATGGCATCAATAATATCTACGTATTATTAATGAGATATCCATAAATATGATTTGAATAACTTTCTTTTGGGGAAATTTATTCAAGTTTCGCTAGCAAACACAAGATATTAAAATAATGTCCACCAAATTTTGTTTGTATAAATAGCTGGACAACAGAAAACTTGCTACAACACATTAGATTTTATGATTAAACATGTGGCTACTCAACAAATTCTCAAAGAAAGAAACTAATTCTAAAAGGATTACAATATTTATTTGTTGCATTTTTATTCTCAAAGACCTCACTAGATAGTAACTTGATGACCAATAACAACTTAGTAGTTCATACAGTACAAAGAAGGAACAAAGACTACTTTTGCAACAACATAACTACATAAGCCATGCAATTTCAACTTCAGCTGCCAATAGGATTCTCTCTTTTCTGTTTTGCTAAACTTTATTTAATTACATATGTTTTCTTACAGATAAAATTATTTAGTTCCATCTTTGATGTTTTCTCATTGCTGTTTTATATAGTGTCATTTACACATTCATCACATTGACCTGTTTAAGAAGAGGGAGGAGCATCTGGCTGGTTTTCAGGTAGGGCAGCTTGAAATGCAGGTATTTCTTCATATTCCTTGGATAGCCTCTCAAGTGTTGGATAATTAGACTGCATATAGAAAGGAGCCCATAAATCTCATGTGCTTTGAATTTCAAGAAAAACGTTCCTCTTTGATTAATAGTATAATGATGGAAAACTTTCAAAATTCTTACAATGTCCATATGCATTCGCTTGATTGCTACATAAATTTGTGCGGCCAGAAATGCATCAGCCTGAAGTACAATTAGATAACATATTTGCATTCTGAGAATGACCGGTAAACAGAATTAACAATTTCTAATTACAGACTAAATAAAGGGACTGACAATAGGTACACTGGTAACCTCAAAAGGTCAAGTAAACAATATAAAGCTGTATGGAGAATATCATGATGTCTATCCACAAAATAACAGATAAATCGACGTTAGATAACCTGAGGTGATTGTATGAAGTAATATATTGTAAAATCCCTCCACAACGTCAAAAATAAGAAAATCTATAGAAACGGCAAGTGAACCTTGAATCTTCCAAATGTTTCCAAAAGTATTATTATTAAACCAGTTAGCTTCCATGTTTATTTAGAGAGAATGAGTAGTGAATGTTTAATCAGTTTAGTCTGAAACAAAATGGAGACATAATGTGTGTAGAAGATATTCTCATTTTGTAGGAGTACGAGTGATACTTCCACAGTGAGTGTTGGTATGCATGATATTGCTTTTTTCCAGGTTTTAAGAAATATTTTCTTGCAGATGTATCCAAAGTGAAACCATTCACTATGTAAATTTCCTATACAAGTTGGTAACCATTCGTCAGTTTGCTCGCTTAACTAATTAATGGGAAAGCATTGAAAAATAAAAAGGAAAGAGAGCAATTCTAAGCAATACTCACCAATCCGACATCATCTCCAGTAGCATATTTCCAGAACAACCATTTAACAACTTCTCAATAGCTAGAAATTCAGAAATAAATAGAAAACTGAAAATTAGTGATTCTTATAGCAGCAATGATGGGTACACAACACATTGAAAGTTATCAAACCTGTGTAAAGAACAATATAATATAGTTGAACTAAAATCCACCCTCTTCTTAGTGGCAATAATCACAGATACAACAGTATCAAATAGGTGCAAGAATCAATAAAAGAACAACCAATAAAAATATTAAACCACAGTACCAGTTGGGTGTCTGGTTATGAGAGGCAGATATTGGTATTGGTCAGGACAGTATCAAATAGGTGTAAGAATCAATAAAAGCACATCCAATAAAAATAATACCCATCTAATTTTTTTTTTTCTGATAACAAGACTAACCTGCAAAACCTTTACTGATTTGATTGATGGCCCATTTGTTCTTCTCCTCAGAACCAATCTTTTCTTCAATATAGTTCTGTCAATAAGGACAAAAGGTTAAAAATTAAACCAGCTAAAATATTGGTAGAGAATTTTGGCTAACATAAGCCAAGTACTGTTGATCCTTTGTGAAATTCGCAAACAGAGGAAAACTACTGAACTAGCACAATGGCAGCAGGATCTTGATCATATGTTTAATCCATATAAATGTTATGCATTTTAATGCAATAAAAGCACCCCCTCCCCACTCCACCAAAATTAAATTATCCATTATTACTTGCCTAGAATCCTTAATTCCTTATTCCACTTGACTTACTGGAACAAAGTTAATATTGGATTGAAGTCTGGGCAGAGATAAACAAGACAATTTTTCATACAAAGCACTGACAACTGACATAAGCCAATTTATTTAAGAATATTGTTTTCTGTGTCACTAGGTCTTTTCTGAATATGCAAAGA